>OX183134.1:11182868-11442868 GCA_945261195.1 Cryptosula pallasiana | reverse complement strand
AATATCAATATCAATATCAATATCAATATCAATATCAATATCAATATCAATATCAATATCAATATCAATATCAATATCAATATCAATATCAATATCAATATCAATATCAATATCAATATCAATATCAATATCAATATCAATATCAATATCAATATCAATATCAATATCAATATCAATATCAATATCAATATCAATATCAATATCATACATATCATTATCATTATCATTATCATTATCATTATCATTATCATTATCATTATCATTATCATTATCATTATCATTATCATTATCATTATCATTATCATTATCATTATCATATCATTATCATTATCATTATCATTATCATTATCATTATCATTATCATTATCATTATCATTATCATTATCATTATCATTATCATTATCATTATCATTATCATTATCATTATCATTATCATTATCATTATCATTATCATTATCATTATCATTATCATTATCATTATCATTATCATTATCATTATCATTTCATTATCATTATCATTATCATTATCATTATCATTATCATTATCATTATCATTATCATTATCATTATCATTATCATTATCATTATCATTATCATTATCATTATCATTATCATTATCATTATCATTATCATTATCATTATCATTATTATTAATATTATTATTATTATTATTATTATTATTAATATTAATATTAATATTAATATTAATATTATTATTATTAATATTATTATCATTAATATTCTTTCAGTGATTTTTGTTAAGTATAGAAGCGTATTAGTCTTTGTTAAGATTTTTATAAACACTATTAAATTATAGTGCTATCATATGCATGCTTTTTTAGGCTAACAGCAATTTTAACTAACTGCGAAGAGTGAGGTCAAACTGTAGTTCAAGGGATTATGTAACATTGATATAAAGAACAATAATAAATGTTTATTTACCGCTAGTTGAAAAACTCACCTACTTGCACTGTGGAGAAAATAATCTCCTACAACCAAATCTGTTTGCTCTTAAGAATGCAAAGTCTTTGAATGTTTACAAAACTGTAGTTTTCTTTGAATTTATTATGATTAAATAATAATAAAAACCTCACATTTTATAATTATATTTCTACTTTTTTCCTTTTTAGATTTGATAGTCAAGGCGCTGAAAGTCAATTGATGATTGAAGTGTCAGAAACCAAGGAATTTTTTTCTCCACCATCATCTCCCATCTGTAATAAAAGAATGCAACACCCAACCAAACAGAACTCTATGATCTTAATTGATGAAACGGCATACTGTTGATTCGAAACAGCAAAGACAAGATGATGAGACTATGGATTATGATAAAGACTTGAACTACAAAAGAACAGTTGTGATAGATTTTGAAGACAATCCACTTCGCCGGCCCACCAAGAATCCTTTTCAGCATGTCAACATCAACAACCTGAGACCCTTCATCCTCAAGAGCACCTCTCTGCTAAATAATATGACCTCACACCAGTGAATTAGCTGTAAAAAAAACAACAAACAATTCAAGATGTACCAATTTCCAAAAGACTCCAATCACCTATTCCGAACTTCATTCAAGCCTCTGATTTGATAGATGTTACACTTCATGACTTTCTCCCCTGCTTTGATGATACCGAAGCAACATAACCTAGCAACTTTCAAAAGGCTCCACTCACACCTATTCCGATTTTCATTCAAGCCTCTGATACGATAGATGTTACACAACATTACTTTCTCTCCTACTTTGATGATACGGAAACAGCATTCAACACGCATTATCAACAACGCTCAGAACCAAACTATGAAAGAAAGACCTGTGACCAAATGGATGCTTACTTTGAAATTATCACTTTTGATAATTTCTCTGACAACACAATCCTGACATTAAGCAGACTCTTCGCTTGGAAAAATTTGAAGATTACAAAGCGGATGTCACCCCTACCTATTGCTCACACAACCATCTACAGATTAATTCACTGCTGTTGACTGATTCAATTGTAGAAAACGCAAAGCTTTGAAGTTTTCTATTTTCGTTGATGTTGGTGACAACGATTGCAAAAGCGATGATAAACAAGATCAAATTAAAGTAACTGCAGATGACTAAAGGGAACAACATCTACTACAGCAACATTCAGACAAGTTCTCTTCTCAACCCAGAACTCCTACAGCTCCAATAGCTAATGTTGAATGCGATGATGAACAAGATCAAATCAAAGTAATTGCATATGAATGAAGGAACAACATCTACTACAGCGGCAATTAGGACTCTTGAAACGGATAAGGTGAACATTAATAAATAACTCTCATTTTACTTTATGTAGATAAATTCAATGAAAATAAATGAATCTATTGTAACAATCATTTTTTTGTATTTCATAGACACAATGCCTACTTTTGAACTCTTGTTTGAGTCAACACGCAGCAGCAGTAACGACTATAAAGAATCTGGATACGATCAAAGCGAAGTAATTGCAGATAATTAAAGGAATAACATCTACTACAGCATACCGACTGAACAAGGTGTGTGTAGATGATTACTCAGTCTCATTACACTGCTATCACTATGAATTATTGTATGTGTGGATAAAGGATTAAGCAGTAGTGTATTAACAAGCATCAGCAATAAGCATAGGCTTTTCAGCATTGACACTAAACAAAAAGCCATATAAAAAAGACATATTTGAGCTGACAAGTTAGTAGCTAAGGTGTTTGAGGTGACAAGTTAGTAGCTAAGGTGTTTGAGGTGACAAGTTAGTAGCTAAGGTGTTTGCGCTGACAAGTTAGTAGCTAAGATGTTTGAGCTGACAAGTTAGTAGCTAAGGTGTTTGAGCTGACAAGTTAGTAGCTAAGGTGTTTGAGCTGACAAGTTAGTAGCTAAGGTGTTTGAGGTGACAAGTTAGTAGCTAAGGTGTTTGAGCTGACAAGTTAGTAGCTAAGGTGTTTGAGCTGACAAGTTAGTAGCTATGGTGTTTGAGCTGACAAGTTAGTAGCTATGGTGTTTGAGGTGACAAGTTGGTAGCTAAGATGTTTGAGCTGACAAGTTAGTAGCTAAGATGTTTGAGCTGACAAGTTAGTAGCTAAGATGTTTGAGGTGACAAGTTAGTAGCTAAAATAAGTTTTTATGAGGATCTCCTGACAGTTGTGATTCTTTGAGTGGTCAGCAGACTTTTAAATTTGCTGTAGTTATCTTTTGTTGATCTTATCGAGTATTTAACAGTTAGTACATCTTGCAACAAAGTTTTTGAAAGCTTAGTGCTAAGCCATTTCCCATTGAGTTTTATCCTGTCAGTATCCGGATTGTATTTCCCCCGAGTCTGTCAATCGATACAACATTTTTACACCTAACGCTTGATTGTTTTTGCTAGTTGTTATGTTGGATACTTTCTTTTTAAAAACTTCCAATCGCTGCGCCATTCTCTCCGAATCATTATCACTATCATCGTCAATTGTGTTTCTTGCAAGCGGTGAGGATGGTGAGAGCTTTGTTTTTTTAGCACAGCTCCAGCTGTTTGGTTGTTTGTACTCTCCCTAATCTTTCCCACATTGCTCCGATTTTTTTCTGTGCTTTGAACATTTTCATCTGTCTTGTTGTTCTCGAACAAATAGTTTTTGATTTCCATTGCCATTTCAACCATTTCAAACAAAATGTTCTGGATTTTCTCCATATCTCACCATTTTGTCTTTTGTCAAGTTGTCATACAATGATGATGCAAATTTGTCTTGATCCGTTGATTTAGCCTCACTGATCTTTTCCATCAGATGAGTATACTCCTCTTACGGTATAATAAAACAAATGTTCAGCATATTTTAAAGGCTGAAGGTTCATTTTGTGTTGATATTAAAACCTGCGCAATCGCGGTGATTATAACGTCGAAAAAAACTACCTCTACCAATCTGCATTAAACTCCATTGTTTGTCAGCAAGTGTTTGTTGTGCAGCAATCATTTTTTTGTAGCTCCTTCTTGAAACGCTGCTACTTCATAAACTGTGTTGTGTACCAGTCAGTTTGTGTAGCTCCTTCTTGAAGCGCTATCACCCAATAAACTGTTCCGTGTCTCATAAACATTTTCTAATTTACCGTTTTTGTTACACAAAAGGCCCTATCAATCGCTGGCATGATTCCTTTAATTAATCATTATCACCATATTGCGTTGCTGTTTATTATCATTAACTAGTAGCTTTTTTTCTTTTGATTTTAGATTATCATGTCAACAACAAAAACATGAATATGGATACAGACATAAGTGAACATGTGCATAGCTATACAATGTTAATATGGACATAAATGCGGGCACGGGCATGAATACTGACACGAATATGAACATGGAAATGTACATAAATGGGCATGAATATGGAAATGGACTTGAATATGTAAATGTACATGAATATGGACATGGATATGGATATGTACATAAATGGACATGAACATGGACATGAATGAATATGAATATGGTCTTGGATATATACATGGATATGTATATGATTATGTATGGACACAGCTTAATTTTTTTTGTAATAAAACTATACCAATGACTATACAATGTTAATCCAACAATCAAACTCGCAATACAAAACTCAGTATAAACCTACACGTTTATAAACTAGTCAACCTCATGATCCAAATCGACATAAAAAATCACCATGTAAACCCCCTACAAAATAAATTCAGCATAAAAAAATTAAAACACCTTGTGCACACAAAAAAGGTACCTCAGACAACACAAAAAATTCCAAGTTCTAACAATTCTAAGGCACCCAATAAACAAGACCAGGATAACATAACATACCCAATGTCTAAATCTACATTCCACACTATAAAATTCCACACATTTTAAACACCTGATGCACACAAAAAATTCCTGACCCAACACAAGTAATTCTAAACACCTGGTGCACGCAAAACAACACCTCAGCCCCAATGGACCAGGAGAGCCTCCAGGACCTCAAACACCCCATACTATGTGTAAATCAACATTCCACACTAAAAAATTACATACTGTAGCGGATTTTGGCATCCACTCCCTTCCGCTAGGGGGTTGTGCTGGCAGTCGCCCCGTCTGTGTAGCCACTACAAGACAGTCAGCCTCTTCAGGCCTGACACGTAACAGTCTACCTCAACCCAAAGGTGACCCTGTACCAAATCGGCACAAAGACAGTGTTGTAAAGCGAGTGGCTGACTTTAACAACGGTAGCAAGGAGCCCTCGGCTCAGACATACACAGCTTAATAGTGTGTAAATAAACCATTTATTCATCCCAGAATAACAGGTAATGCTGGCAATACAAGACAAGAGAACACACTCTTGCCATATCAGTAAGTGCAAAGAGTATAGGCAAACCTCTGCCTTTTATAGGCAGAGTTATGGAAAAGTACCAGCCATGCACAGAAAGTATGGCAGGAAGTTATATGATATATAGTAACAATATGATATATGGGGAGTGGTATTGGCTAATAAGGTAAGGCTAAATGGATTAAAAAGCACTGGTGCCCATATGTGAGGGGCGCAGTCCATAGTTAACTTGGCCAGTGATTGGTAGATATAATCTTTCAGAGTTACTTGGCCTTGGGTAGACTTTATCCTACATCTAAGTTTAGATAGCTTTGGGAGGTGGCATCTGAAGGCTCTTAGGCTAGGTTTCATCACTCTGGCAATGGCGGCCATTTTGTTGCCGACCTGGGATAGCTACTCAGGGTCAGTGTAGTAAATACTCAGTGCTGAAGTGATCAATTATTACAGATAATCACTTAAGAGAGCAATGTAATTGCTGTAACAGATTCCGGTCATTGTCTGTTATAATCAATGGAGGCATGCCTGTGGTAGCCACCAACAGGGGGACCTCTGTGCAGTGGTGGTCACTGTATGTTGCCAGTAAAATCCACCACAAAACATTCTATACAATTGGTACACACAAAAAGGTACCTCACAGGTTCTCATAGTAACTGGTGCATACTTTAATCACCTCGCACCAGGAGCACCTTCTCCTTAGATTCCATGGCAAAGATCTGCTTCCTTATTACTACTTACACTTATTACCTACCATCCTATTGTCGACAATGTTGGAATAGACGTGCAAAGAGGTTAGTTCAAAATTCATAACAGGTGATGTGACATTATTGTATCTACCTTGGGGTTATGTAGTTTTCCTACTCGGTTTGAATCAAAAGATGTATGCCATTTCTTTGGAAAAGCTCAGTGTCGTATCAGCATCATTGTTAGTTAGTGAAATCGTGTTGGTTACCTTGGCGTAGGAGATGACAAATCTTTTTGTCTAAACTCATTTCACACATTCTCTTTTGTTTAATCTCCTCCAAATCTTCCACTCAATCGTTTCTCCCATTACCAATTAAGATGAATGACCTTTTGTTTCTACCGGAGACAATCGTTTTTTTATAGATATATTTTACCTTTGGTGACATTTTTCCAGTTGTTAGAGTACAATATATCCAGCAGAGCTATCTCCCATTTACCGCCAAAAAAATCCAAATATTTATACAGTCTCACTGCAAAATCGGAGTTGGTGTTATCAGGAAACTTCCCTGCACTGGTGTTTGAATTTAAAGTTATCAGCATCGACTTTTTACCAATATATGGTGGTTACAACATTTGCTCATTCCTTATAAGATATTCATCCACCCACTTGTTGATCTTTTCTTCATAGCCCAACCACTTGACCAGTATCTGTCTTTTACCTCTCCTCATTCTTCTGCTCAGTACCTTTTCGATACTGAAAATTGTAGGTTTTTTTACCTTCTGCAACTCGTTTTTGTAAAAGGTACCATCAATCATCTCTTTAGCCAGATCTTTCACAGTTTATAAGATAGCTTCTCATGGTATAGAGCATCGGTAATTATAAGGATCTCGATTTGGGGTGTTTCCTCTCTCAAACGCCCCTCTTGCCTTGCTAGTGCTCACATAATCACCAACTTTTAACTTTTTTCCTTTAGCCAAACTGTGCTCTCTTCCTTCATACACTCGATTCCACACAAGATACTGGTTTTGAAAATTTACATCATTTGACCTCGTACCTATAGAGTTGTGAACTGTGTTGTTGATATCTGTAAATCTTTTGTTTTAAAGTTCTGCTAAAACGTTCCACCATTGATACTTTTATTGTCTCATTTTCAGTTAAGAAATTTTTGATTTTTTTCTCCACCAGAAGACTCTTGACATTAAAATTGTCAAACTCCTTACCTTTATCAGATTGTAAAACCTTGTAGTTTTCTCCATCCAGTATCCTTCTCAATCCTCTGGCTACAGTATGGTCAGCTTTGGACATGAGTGGAACTCCTCAACCTTCTCTAGATAGAGAATCAACAGCTGTCATTAAAAGTGCTGTGTTGCCGTTTTTTTATTCTTGAATTCACATCTGTCAAATCTACTTGAATCTGCTCTCCTATTCCAGCTACAATTTTAGGTCTATGCTTAAAATTTGTCATTAATTTTATATGTAACGTGTAGGCATCCACTCCACTCAGTCATTTGCAAAGTCTTGTTTCTCCCTCTCATTTTCTACTAGCCTTCAGCAATGTTCTAGCTCTTCGTAAAGATATATGTAATGTGGGATTGCAATACAGCTCTTTGGGAATGACCAAAAATGTCCCTAACGCGTTTGTTGCGGTGATCGCCTGACAGTTGTGATTTCTTGATCCAATAAAAAGCTTTCGATTCCCAATTGTATCGTACCACCTTTGCTTAGAACATCTTGCAGCAAAGTTTTGGAAGTCCTAGAATTCGACCACATGTCTCCAATTTCGAGTATGTCCTTATCGGAGACGTGCTTGCCGATTGTATTCAATCACTACAACAGCCTGCCACCAATCGCTCGATTGCCTTTCTTCTCTGTTATACAACATAAGTTTTTTTCTCAAACTGTTCTGAGCGATTCATTTAACCTCCCTCATCATCTTGTCCATCAGCAACAACTGCATTATCAAAAATGGATAAGCCATCATCAGTATCAAACAATCTTGCTATTATTAGAGGTACACTGTCTCACTAGAGTCTAACACAGAAGTAGAGGAGATATATCCACTAGGTAGAAGGTTTTCAGTGTTGTCATCAATAATCGTACTATTAGCCAAAGGAGATTTGTGCTTTGTCCCTGGCTTCTTGGCGAAATACCAGTTACCCAGTCATTGGTGGCCATTTTTAATTTTTTGACATAGCTCAAATACCTGCGCATGTTTTGAACATTTTCGTCTAACTTTTTGTACTGGGAAAAATCAGATTCAAGCGCTGTTTCCAGCAAAGCGTTTGGCTTTTTCTTCATACCTCTCAACGTTATATCTTCCATAGGTTTATAATTCAAAGGTGTCTTGTTTTTTCCTCTGTCACTCTTTCATTCCTAGCTTTTTTCATTAGTCTAGTGTATTCATTTTCAGGCACCGAAAATTCATGTCTTGAAAATGTTAAATGCTGGAGGCTCATAGCTGTGGTTTATTGAATAGAAAACAGGTACAATGGGAGATATTATAGCACCCAAAAGACTACCTCTACCAGTCTGAATCAAAAATTCTATGATTATCATCAACTGTTCCTTTAGCGATTAGTTTGCGTAGTTCCTTCTTGTAGCGCTGCCACTCAATGGACCTTCCCGACTCTAGAGGAACGTTACGTAATATAATGTTTTTAACAGTTTCTATCAATGATTGAAACAGATACAAGTTTGCCTTTTCGCCTATAGCCATTTTTGCTCTCTTACTCAGATTATCCAGAGCTAAAATAGCCATTGTATTATTAAACATTGTTGTTGAGAAATTCGTCTTAGTCCTCCTCCTAATACCGTTTTCAGTATTCCAGGAACTACTGAGCAGATGATAGGTCCTAATAGGGAAGCTAAAAATCTTCCTTTTTTTGCATTACAGTTTTTATCGTCTATCATTGATTTCCTAACCAGCCTAGCAATATCCTTTGAGCTTTATTGCAACTGATTATAGTGAGTAGTTGATAATAGTTACGTTCCATTTATAATAGCTTTAGCACATTCAACTACGGTCATGATGAGATCTCTTTTGCATTAGCTATTACAGACTTTTGGATTGAAAGGGATGCGGGGTTGAGGAAAAACAACCGTGCCGCATTTCTTCTTTATTTTTTTTGCATAGCTTTAGTCATTATATTAACAATGTGTTACACAGATGATTAAAAAAATGCAAGTGAGATGAAACGAATAGTAATTGCATTTATATGCTTTCACTTGGGTGCACATAACATCATAGGTTGAGCCGATATAAAGTTTCCTAATGGTCCGTGATGATCATCTGTTGGCTGAGTTGTGTCTATTTGTAGATAAGAGTACGGTTTCTTTGTCGCTAGTTCAAAACTTATAGTACAAATTGTGTCTTTCCCTGAAAGCATCGACGGGCTAAGTATGTAATCGAAGAAGCGACTCTAGGGTTTTTGAAAAGAAAATAAGTGACTCTTCAATGAAATTGTAGGATTTCCTTTTAAAAACAGATGCTGAGCAACAAAGAAGGCACTTATGTTCAAATAGGGACTATGTTTTGTATAAAAAGCATTTTCATCCGCTTTACCAGAAACTTCATCCATCAAATCATCAATTATCAACCATCTGTTTTGTCCATCGCTGGGAAAACTCGTTGTTATATCTATCATTCCCTCATGAAAAATAACTCTGGGTACATCGTCAAAGACTTTCAGGTAGGCTCCATAACAGTGATGTATTTCTACCGGTTGATGATAAGCTATAGTCTGACTAGATTCAATCATTCGTAAAATTGCTTGTGTCTTCCCTGATCCAATCAGTCCCTCAATCATCGCCGTAAAAAGAGAACGCATCCCCGTGTCAAAACTTTCAGTCTTAGCATTAATGATAAAGGAGATGTTTGTCATCCGACAATAGTTTCATTTATGAATCGATCAGGAGAGATTCTTACTTTTTGTATTTCCTTCACAGCGTTCTCATATGCACTAAACTCAATAACTCCCCCCAAAGTAGGAAATCCTATGAAAATACCAAGGTCATCATAAATATTAGAATTTTTCATTTCAGACTCAACAAAACATCTGCAACGTCACTCGTAGTACCACCAACAGTATCATTTCCATTCATCACTCTCCTCGTCTTCCTATGTCGACATCTTACCTTTCAATAGCAGTACAATAATACAACACTTCTTTTTCATAAAATACTTAAACCCCCCAATCTAAATCATCATACAATAATAAAAACAACCCCTGCAGAACAAAGAATAATAATTAGTGCACAAAAAAATACCCATGCTTATAAAATAATCAAACCCATGCATCTAAATCAACATACAAATCACAATACAAGCAAACCTCACACAATAAATACTTAGGAAACATTAAAAATTATAACTCTCGGTGCACACAAAAAGGTAGCTCACAGGTTCTCATGGTAACTGGTGCCAACTAAAAGTACACTTGGAACCAGGAGAACCTTATCCTTAGACTCCATGACACAAATCTGCTCCTATCTTACTACTATCATGCTGGTCACTATCAGCTGTTATCGTTTGCTTCTTTGACCTAATAAATAGGAGAAGTAAATGAAGCATTACAATTTCATGAGCAAATAGCAACATCAAAGCATGACTTCACAATTTAGTAGCATGATAGGCGTTTGTAAAGCAGTTTTCAATTCTCTCAGGGCAATCAAATGTTGTAGCCTGTTAGCTCTATGTAAATAGAAATTTTAAAGATCGTTATGAAAGTCTGTTGCATGTGAAGCTTTGTTAAGGAAATGTTGCATAAAGATAAGTTATTCGTGGGGATTTACAGGAGAGATAGGCTGTGGGGGAGTTGAGGGAGCAATGTTATAATTTTTTATAACGTTGGTTGATTGATGAATGAATTAATGAACGAATGAATCTGTAACTGCTCTTGTCTCAGAATCTTCTTGCAACCATCACTGTCTACTTAAAGACTCCCCCACTTTTAGAAACTGTTTTTTTCTTGAAATACTGCTTCTGCTTTTCAGCCATCACTTGATTAATGCTCTTGGGTGCCTTTATCCCTAATAAGACTTCAATGCTGATACCAGAGTAGGACTGCTGGTAGCCCTTTCCACGTTCTGCATTTCAATATTCGACAGTTCACCAGTTTTATGAGTCAAAATTCAAATGATAACTCTTCATAAGTAGATTTATACCAATATGAACACAATGTCACCAGCTGTACCCAACTAGTGATGGATGAAATGGTCATTTAGTAGTTCTAAGAGCCACTAATGTGCTTCCACTAGTTCTATTTAGCTGTTCAAATCCCCCAATATTTCCACCAGTCTATGAAAATTATGCTAAGCTTTACTGAATAACGATACATTTTAATTTTTGACTAGATGATAAAAGGAGTAAGTTTTTTTGGAGGTATATATTATGTAACTGATACTCACTTTTGAATCTAATCGTAAAGCCATGGGGCTCATCACGAGGTGATTGTACGTGCAGAAGCAACCATTTGTCACCAGTGCGCAATGATGTATTACCTTGCCTACTAATGGCAACATTCACTGTATCACTTGAAAACAATCTGTTAGACGACCCTTCATTGTACAACATTTCATACTGGACTGTGAATGGTAGGTCAATGATGTTGTTTTTAAAACCTATATGAAGTGTTCCAAATCCCCTAATGGTTGGTTGTTCTGGGTTGTATGAACTAGCAAGAACTCCAAACAGATCTTTTTTCTGCGGGTTCATTGGTAACTCCACATTTGAGCCAGCTATTTGAACTACAAATAAATACCGTAAAAACGATCAATGAAAACTCAATATGAAGTCACGTATACTATGTTTGTATATAAAAAACATGTTATTCTCCGCAGTGCAAAACACTGTAGTAGAAAATAAGATGAGTTGCATTTTCTGTAGGTTTATTGACAGCTGGATAGAGTAAATAGATAGCTTGATACACCAGCAGTAGTCTAATAGATAACTTCCAAGCCTTTTGAAAACCCGGCTTCAAAATTGGAGTTATCTGTCTGTAAACGTACAATTTTCATATGAAGTACCAATGGGCTGTGCGGAAAACTGAAAAAAAGAGGTAAATGAGTGCGTGCAATGTAGTTCTGCAACTATCTTATGTAACCTGTTACTACTGGCACCCTCTGTGTCGACTGAAATTTTCGAAAAGTGCGTTCTCAAAACAAAGTATGCTACTAATTTATGTGACACCGGGTTGGGCCCAGGTAGTAGATAATACTAGTTCACTTGGGTAAGCTGTAATTGACTGGTTGTGCTCCTGAATAAACAGGCAGCCAGCACACATTTGTGGCATCATTCCACACTTGTTGAATTCATTGATGCTGTGGTTTGTAGGCTATCAACGTGGATATAGTGGGCTGTGACACCACAGTATAAGCCTACTCCGCATATCATATAACTGTATGGAATTCTGCTCATTCAGCTGTTTTAAGCTCATTCACTGTTTGACTAGCATGCCTGTTTTTGCTATTTACGCAAGAATACCTAGAGTTGTTTGTGCCCCATATAGATTTACAAACAGTTCTTCCAAGCATCGTGCTAGCAAAATGGATGTGTGTGAACTACTTTTCTGGCAGGGAGTGATTTCTGTTAAATGTATACCAAACTGGAGATGATAAAAAACAACTCATCAACCAGTAATGGAAGCTTTCCAAGCCTGTCGGAGGATGTAATGCCCTATTTTAAAGACAGAGGAAAGGAGTTGGATTTACAACCCTCTTCTACTCCCTCTCCCCCTTTTACCCACCAATCTAACTACATTAAAATGTGTGAAACGATTCTATATTTTTATGGGTGCAAAGACTTGCCAAAATTCAAAACAAAGATTGTTTTTCTTTTAAATTAAGCAGCTGCTAGCAGGTTGTGCCTGCTCTACCCATACAGGGAGAAAACTTCTCTACCACTGCATGAGCAGGTGTGAAAGAGTTGATATGGTCATTTTTTAATCCAATTAGCAATCTTGCTCTATTTATAAAGAGGGATAAAACATTAAAGCAAAACATTTGAGTAAGCAAACCACATCTCGGAACCAGCTCAGACGGGCTTCTGAATATTTTATGTAGCAAAGCAACAGTTTTGCCAGAAATTAAATGTCGTATTTGGACCAGAACAACAAAAATCAATAGTGAGAACATCCTTAATATTGTAAAGGATTTTGTCAATGATTTCACCGACAGCTACTAGAGAATGAACCAAACCGGCAAAATGAACTAAGTTCACTGTATTGTTTTACTGTGTAAGTGGAGGCAGCTTTTATGTAACGATATGTATAACAAGACAGATCCGGATGCTACTGGCTCTTCTGTAAACGATCTGTATAGTAAAGCAACTCCGGATACTACTGAGTGTAAACAATTAATAACAACAGGCAACCGGCCTCACTAGTCATACGGGGTTGTAGGTTAAATATCACTTTATTCAGAGCAAGATACAAAAGCTTGGCCAAAAACCTTCTTAGTCATATGCACATCAAACTCTGACCACTGGGCAAACTAGCTATATATTTACGTAAATATATATGCAAATGTACAGTTGAAATAGCTACAAGATAATGCAGTCCCGACAGATTTTTGTGTAGTGCGATTATTAAGGGAACCAGAAGCCCGCTCTCCACCAACAATATTGTTGAAACGAAAGTAATTTCATTTTAACGATTACTAAAGAAACATCTTTGTTATTCATGGCAGCTGATAAACTTCCGGTGTATATTACTGACGATGCGCCATCAACTTAAATCATCACAGTACATCCGCACTTTGGGAGCAAATCACCGTACTCGTTCAATTGCGCACTTTCATAAATCTATGTTGGCAAGCTCAATTAAACCCAAAGTATGAAAATGTGGTTCTGCCCAGAACATGATATCTAATTTTTTTTTAACTGAATAAACCAATTTTTTTCCAAATAAAAACTTCCAAAGACTTTATTAATTCTTCCAGCTTCCTCACTGACAGCATTTTTGTTATGTAGTTTGCTCAAATTTCCTCACATCAGAATAGTAGTCAAGCGAGTCGAGATTTCTAATAATAAGTTCGACAATCGATTGAGTTACTTTCGGTTGCATCGCCAAAGTGAAACTACTCTACCGGTGTTATATACGTGCATAGTGTAGCTGTTGGATTAGTGTAAGGTTAAGGGTAGCTAGAGAATTATGAACAGCTAGAGGGGATTAAGAAGCTGAGGGACTTTTGGACTAGCCCTAGTGCGTGGTGGATGTGTTGTGCTGGAGCTTTTATATTATGCCTAGTGAGTGATCTAACAACCGGGACACCATTGGACACACAAAAATCAGGTCATGCTTTTATGCTTCTAATGCTAATCCTAAAGATACACAACAAGCAGACGCTATGTGGGTTAATAATGCATATATGAAAATAGCCATAATGCTCTAGGTTACTGTAAGCAAGGCGGCAACTGTTCAGAGAATTGGAAATACCCAGTTATCATCGTTGTCAGTAGACAGTACACTTCTGCTTGCTCAGCCAAGGGCAGTCAAACGTAGCAGACATCACCTTTTCGCTGCACCATTGCTAGTAGTTACAAGGCAAGTGAGGCGGCTGATCAACTCACCAGCCTCACTATTTGAATTGTATTACAATATGTTCAAACATGGGGACAGATGACAGTCAAAGGAGCATACGGAGCAGATTTACTTCGTTGCCTGTACCAGCATAAAGTTACTTGTCCAGTTAATTGTCTATAAAAACTTAAGTGGCCATGATGGGCATTTTGTACTATTTCCTTTGTAGGACCTCGTAACATGAACATCAAATTAGCCACCTGCTCCCAAACCATGAGAAAAACATTATGTTAGTATTTAATTTAGTCCCTTTCCCCCTACTAGCAGCTGTCCAGTAGCATCCAGGCTACCACCCCACAGACACTGTTACACTCCTTGCTTAGAAAATATACACCCCTTCCCTGTATCCCCCGGTCCCCTTACCCATTACCCTTTATCCCTGCTAAGGTATCCTGGTGTTGACAAACGGAAACCACCCTTGCCTGATGGCGGCTAAGAGAGCCAGAAGCGCCACACGGAGACCAGCATGGACTGCGGAAGCCACTGCGTTAAGCAGATTGACTCAAGCCCTCCAAGAGGCGTTTCACCCCCAGCATTTCTCCCAACCCCGTGCTTAATTTCAAATACTCGACGCTTGACTGTCAAAGTAATGTGGAATAGTACATCACAAGATTCTTAGAGGTGGCTGACACCAAAAAATGGAGCGCCAAGACAACAATGCTACACGTCAGGTAGGCACTCTGCGGCTAGGCGCTAGAATGTGTGGCGCCAAATACCCTAAAAGCCAAGTTTACAGCCCTCCATGACTGTTTCGGCTTCACAAACAGTGAAGATCTGCAATGGAAAACCCACTTGAAGAAAGCACCCAAGACTTCCCTCCAGGAGCACTCTAATAAAGTAGAGAGGTTAATCCGGGCCGAATATAAAAACCTACCAGCTAGACATAAATAATATATGGTCTTCAAATAATTCTTCTCTATGCTAGGCCACTTGTACCTGCAACAGCACCTGTTAGCAGTAAAACCACCAAGTTTGGAAGAAACGGTACCTGATAGAAGTGAGTTCCTTTATGTAAAGACGTTTCCGGATCCTAAATCCAGCAGAGTGAGAACTGTCAAAGAAGAAGAGGAAGAGGTAACCTGAAAACCTTCCTCGACCCATTCGAATCGTCTCTAGACAGTTGCGGTAGTGTCGCCGGCTCCAAGGGATACGTCTCGCCCGAATCTGGTTGCTGCTAACTACCCCTCTATGAGCTACTCCCCTCAAACCTCACAGTCCACGGCTGTGAAAGAGGACATGGTGGTTAAGTTCTTCAGACAGTATAGATACTGGCTGAGGAGATGCAGCAGATGCAACAGTGGCAACAAGTAGCAGACACACTTGCCATGCTACCGGGCACTCACCCAGCAAAACCTGGCCTGTATGCACCCCCTCCAAGTGTGTACACCTTCTGCTGATATACAACCTGTTCCCCCAACAGCACAATCCCCGACCCGGGTTCCAGGCCACACAATTTCTGTGGCACATCAACTTGCTGTTGTGACACCTACGACCTATGACGTTGAACAGAAATTCCCAGCCAAGACACCGTCGGTGCCATGCCTATGTGGGAGCTGTGGACAGTCAGGCCACTACAGCAGATGATGCCCATCAAGATGAAAGGCTACCCCGACACCCAGAGCTAAAGCTGTGGTCGGAAACGACCAGCGCCCGCAGTAATCACTCCTTAGACAAGCTGCAGAATGCGCCAAGATGGGAAAAGGAACTACAGAGGTTGGAAAAATATAACCCGTTGCCTCTTGCTCCCTCAGCCAAACACCCGCCTAGGGAGAAAGTATCAACTTCCCCGGCTAAATGGTAGCTCGCAACCTCTAACTGTTATGCGCTGTTGGACAGAGTGGTAGAATTCGCAGAACCCTATAAAACCTTTGCCACTGTACATGTCCCACCTAACACACCTGCCTTATGACCTTTAAGTCCCCCAAAGCACCAGCCTGTGCAAACTCTTGACTACCAGCCGACAATTGAACCTCCCAGCCCAGCTTTGAAACACATTTCATGCCCTAAAAATAGAGCTTCACCCCCCCCCTCTATAGCTTCAAAGATTCTACCCACCCACTTGTCCAACAACGAAATAAAACAGCACTACCGTGCAAGCGACTTCCTGCCAGGAAAAATAGAAAGCAAGTCAGTCACCCTTCTCGTTGACACTGAGTCTATCACAAACCTCCTATCCAAGCAATTTTTCAACCGATTACCTGAGTCTGTGAGACTGTCATTAAAAAAGAGTGAATCCCACGGTATCGTGTCAGACGGCACCCAAATTTCTTTCTATGGCACCATAAGTGTTGCCCTTTGTCTCCATGATGAGAAGAATACAGCCAGCTTTGTGGTCAGCCACATAAGCGAAGATGCTATTTTCACGGATGCCCTTCCTCACAGTCCATGACTGCCGTTTGAAATTTAGTGAGTGTTCCATCGTCGTGTCAGGCAAATAGATGCGCCATACTGCCAAAGATGGCACCTTGTTGATGAAAAATGTCCAGGTCCTCTGTGCCACCCAACTGACCTTGGGTATGGAGACCACAATTGTGTTTAAAGTCACCACACGGAGTTACCTACCTCTTGGACTATTAAAGTCCTGGACAAGCGGACCTCCTTTAGCCGCTAGCCTGAATGCCCCGGACAGTAAGGGTCACGTACTGGTGAGGTGTATGAACTAGACTGCAGAACCAGTGGAACTCAAGGCAAGCAGGGCAATGGGTCGCTACAGAGAAATGAGCCCAAAGGAAGTACGCCCAGGGGAAGCAAATGCCATGCTGTTCCCGGTTCCTCCTCACGTCTCTTAGCTGTACAAGACTGCTCTGCCACAGTACCAGGATAGACATGAAGCACTGGAGGTAGCCAAATTGCAACGACAGTATGCTGTCATGTTTAGCACTGGAGACCATGACGATGCTCTGACTACCATGGTGACACACAACATTCTCCTCCTCTCTGGAACTCGACCCATCCGCCAACTCCCCACCGGCTCGGACCAGAGAAGGAATCCGAAGCAGAGAGATAGGTGAAACAACTGTTGGAACGTGGGTTCATAGAACTGGTATCAGGAGGAGCCACAAACCCAGAAAAAGTCGCTTATATAGCACACTGGCCAACACCCACGGAGTGAATGGTTGCAAGCCTTCATGGGTACCACGGGATACTATAGGCAGTAAATTCTGTACTTCTCCACAGTGGGACAGCCCCTTACCCAGCTCACGAGTAAGCATGCCCTGTGGGAGTGGGTTTCAGCCAAAGAGATCACTTTCTGGCAACTGAAAGTAGCCATGACCCGTGCCCTTGTTCTTGTTTACCCTGATCCGAAGGTACAGTACACCCTTGACACTGATGCTAGCAATACCGATGTGAGTACGGTGAGTAGTAATAAGGAAGCAGATCTCTTTCATGGAGTCTAAGGAGAAGATTCTCCTGGTTTCAGGTGTACTTAAAGTATGCACCGGTGAGAATGCATCATGAAAACCTGTGAGGTATCTTTTTGTGTGCACCACGTGTTTAGAATGTATGGTATTTATTGTTGTGGTATGTTGATTATTTAGCGGGTTCTCCTGGTACCTGTTGGTACCTTTTTTGTGTGCACCAGGTGTTTTGAATGTTTTGGCGATTTTTGATTTCAGATTGGGGGTTTGAGTATTGTATAAAAATGAAACGTTGTATGATTGTACAACTTTATTATATAAGAAATATTATAGATATGCATGGAATACTTCTAGCATTAGTTCGAAAGTAAGTACAGAAGAAGATAGCTCTTTATCTATTTGCACGTATTTGTGAATAAGAGGATGAAAGTTGTACAAAGTTTTTTCAGTCCAATTCAATTGGATAATTTTTGAAAAAGTTCCTTATCTCAAGCATATTTTTTTATTTTTTTAAATAATCGTTAATATTTAGATTTTAGCATTTTTTAGAATGGCTTCAAAACACTTTTTTGTCATAATATGGAAGATCTACGTAGCACCAGAGACGCTGAAATTCTGAGAACGCTGAGAAACGCTGAGATGCTGCACGTTCTCCGTACAGTGCTCCCATGCTTAGCATGTGTTGTGTGATGCAAAATATGATGGCTTGGAATGTCAATTGATGTACCGCTTTCTGCTGAACAATCTCATAATCTCTCACGTATTTCCGGATATGAATCTTTTAGGTAAAGCTTTTTTGATGACATATTGATCTTAAGTAATAATATTCGTATTAGTAAAGGGTGATAGGTATTGAACTTAAATAATTAGAAGTTTTTTATTTTTCAACTTGGGCTACATAATATGTTTTATTAGTTCCTACCTTATCACCGAAAATCCTGCTGATAGTAGTGTAGTCGATGTTGTTTCTTCAGAAGCTACTGCTGGAGAAAATGATTTCTGTGTGAAGAGAGCTGTTCCTGAAGACTCAAAGTTACACCTATTAACCCTACTACCAATGAGAATGTTTGCGCACGAATCTCTTAATAATGATTATATTCGCTAGAAAATCCTTTATGATATATATAGATTTTTTCCACTAAAAATGCTGTTTTTTCGCGCAAAAAACTTTTATTTATTATTAAACATTTTTGCGCAAAAAATGTTTGTTTTTTGCTCGAAAAAAATTGTTCTATGCACGAAAACGTAAATCTTTTAAAGACATAAAAAGTTTTATTTGCTCAGAAAAAAATTATGTATATTATAAAGGGTTTTTGCGTTAAAAATTTTGTTTGTATCATGCAAAAATGTTTTTTCCGATAAAAAATATTACTTTTTCCGACAGAAAATGATGTTTTATTCACGCAAAAAAGAGTTTTTTTGCGCGAAAACTGTATATATTATAAAGGGTTTTTGCGCAAAAAATGTTGTTTTTTCGTGCAAAACATGTGTTTTTTTGCAGGGAGAATGTGTTCTTTCAGACAAAAGATGATGTTTTATTCACGCGAAATTTCTTGTTTCTTGAGCAAAAAAAGTCTCATGTTATCTATACAGATTTTTTGGACAAATAAAAATAATTATTTCTGCCCGAAAACGCCTTATGTTATAGAAGTTTTTTTCGCGCAAACGAACAAACTTAACCAATCTCATATATGATATAAAAAGCTTTTCGTGCGAGATTTTCCATCGGTTTCACCTCATGCCAATCGGTGCAACTTTAGCTATTTAAGACGCAAATTTTTTACACAGAAATCCTCCACTACAACAACAGTGGCTGAATGAACAAAATCTACTACACCATCTACTAAAACTACTAGGAGGATTTTCTCTATTAAAGTAAGAAATAATAAACAATTATTTTTACTAGCTAAGGCACTCAACTCACCACGCTATGAAGTGTATATCTTTAAATTAATTACAAAGAAATGATAATAATCAATAACTCACATTTTTATTTTATCTTTTACAGAATGAATAGTCAGGATGATAAAATCAATTCATGGATAAAGCACCAGACTCCCAGCAAGTTTTTGCTCCACCGTCGTCTCCCATCAGCACTCTCTCTTCAAACAGAGAACTACGATCCCAAGTGATAAAACGACATGCGTTTGATTTGACAAAAAAAGATGTAGACACTATGGATAATGTTGATGATGACCCGAAATGAAAAAGAAGAGTTGTGATGGATGTTGGAGACGATACACTTCTTCGACATACTAAGATCCCCTTTCAAGATGCTGGAAACAACAACCTGAGTGCCCTCATCTACAAGAGCGCTGCTCTGTTAAATGCTGTGTCTCCAGTTTGTCAAAAAAACTTTGAAAGAACGGCGAAAATTTGAGATCAACCAATTACCTATGGTTATGTAGGTCTTAACCGTTGAATTTTGTGAAACAAAGTGCACCATCATTTACAACTACCGAAAAAATAAAAATACAGTTCGAGTGATGAGCGATAATTCAAGCTAGGTAGAATGCTTGTTAATAAAGCTAAGCAATTGCGTCCATCAGTTTTGATCTACATGGATGAGGGAAAGACTGGAAATGCAATTTTTCGTTCTGCTGATGGATACGGAAGTAGTCTAATGTCAAAGGATGCATTCAACGCATTGGCAGGCAAAAGTATGACACAAATCCAGGCTTATTTCAACGTAGCTCACATGTGCAATTTTTCACCAGATACTGTTATAGGTTTTGAAAACCCTGGAATGCTAAGAAAATGCAACATCGATGGAGCAAGACTGCAGAGAATCTCGTGGCTCAATACATATGCATGACAGATGGAGAGCTACTGATTGGAGATATCTACATTCCTCCTCAAATAGCTTCAGCAGTGGTGTCAAAAAATGCGGTGTTATTCTGTTCAATGGACTGAAACAAGCTACAGACAACACAATTTTCTAAGACCTCATCCTGTTCTCAGCTCTTCAAGCTTTCATTCAAGCCTCCGAAATTTCTGATACTATTGATCATCATGTCTTTCTCAACTAACTTGATGATGTCGAAAAAGAAGGTTGCCCAAAAAAAGGATTCGTAACCTAATTGCTAAATCAAAGGATGCATCTCACTATCAATAATAGTAAGTTTCATTCGATTTACCATCGGCTCAAAGATAATTTATAAGCCAGTTCATACAACAATGTATGGTGGTCTTATCAGTTACTATGTCTGTTACCTCTAACTAAAGAATGTTTCTTGGAAAAGAGAGATGGAGAGATTCTTATTTGCACTTTGCAAGAGACGAACTCAACATTAACTTTGAACATTACGAAATATTTTCATAGGTTTTATAGTAATCAATACAAAACTGAGTCAGTTTGTATTTTATTTTCATTCTACTTGTTATAACAAAGAAAGTTTCATTATAATAATTTACGTTCACAATTTACTTAGTAAATCGGTTCCTTGTATATGTACTCCATCTCTTCCTTCTAACAAATTGTCTTGTATAAACTTGTAGCCACAATAAATCTGTAGGATAAATCTTTGTATTGAGTGATCTCTCATCTCAATGTTTTCTATATCTCATAAGCTTCTCATAATTTCATCCATACTCCAACCTCTCAGTAAACAAAAGTATACGCAGTAATCATTGCATACAGTTGACAAAAAGTTTTGCACCTGCGTCTCATTCCTCCGTATTAAATCATTTTCTCTCTGTCTCCCCAGCAACTCGCTTACATCAGGAGTAGTAATAAGTGAGCAGATCTCTGACATAGAGTTTAAGGAGGAGAAGGTTCTCCTGGTTCCAGGTTTACTTGAAGTACGCCCCTGTTACCATGCGAACCTGTGAGGTACCTTTTTGTGTGCACCAGTTGTTTAGAATACATATATAAGTTTATGGTGTGGAATGTTGATTTGAACAATGGTTTGTATGTTATGTGTTTTTGTTGAAGGTTCTGGAGGTTCTCCTGGTGCATTGTTTGGCTGGTTCCTTTTTGTGTGCACCTGGTGTTTGTAATTATATTTGTTAGGTGACGTTGACTAGTTTATAAACGTGTAGGGTTATACTGAGTTCTGTATTGTGATTTTGATTGTAGGATTAACATTGTGTAGTTATTGGTAAAGTTTTATTACAAGAAAACTTTAGCTGTTTTCTCCATACATAATTGTGTTCATAGATACGTATTCATTGAAAGGGGTATTGAATAGTTCTACTATAATACTGAAATAATGTACAGAAGTATTTATCTCATGAAGATAAAGTAGTTCGGACAAAAAACTGAGTGTAAATAGTATTACAATTTGTTTTTTGTAGACCTTTGTACCCTGTGATGAGTCCTTGGTCTTGGAGTTCTCCTTTTTATACAAAGGTGTTCGCGAGCGTGCTCGATAGAAATAGGTGTATTTACCCAATTTTGTTGATGTTGTTGTTGTAATTGAGAAATGTTTTTCTGAATCTCCGTTGTGGTATCATTCTTTAAGAGCTTTAGCGTTAGAAGAGTTTCATATTGAAAACTCTTTAGCTGCTGTACCCAGTTTTTGTTGATGAGCTTAATATTGTTTACGAAAATTTGTACTGTTTCTTCAACTTTTTTATTACATAACCTTTGTAGAAGTAACAAGTCTTCTTCAGTCAGAGGTTTAGGTTCAGTTTCTGCTACGTTGATGGCAACTGTTTGCATATTCATGAGTAGTTCTAGAAAAAAAAAACAAAAAAACCTGTTAATTACTATTGACATACAGTGTAAAGGGTTAGTATACAACATTAGCAAACTTTTGTGAATAGATATTGTCTGAGTACAATAAATAATAAACGTTTAAAGCCATATTTAAGTTTTACAATAAGTTTTAAATAACTATTGTAATAATTTTTACCTCGACGCTGAGAGCCCTTCTAGTTGCTGCAGTAGATCCAGAAACATATGCTGATTTTTTAGATGTTTTGCTTGAAATGAATGATTTCTTGTGTCTGAGTACAATAAATAATACATGATTAAAAGACTACAACTTATCAAGTTTCGCAGTCAGTCTTAAATAATTATTTAAGAACTTTTACCATGTTGCTGAGAGTCCTTTTATTTGTTGCAGTAGAACCAGAACCATATGTTGATCCTTCAGATGCTTTGGCTGAAATGAATTATTTTTGCGTGAAGCAGAGCTGTTCAAATAGTTAATGTTGCACTGAATGACCTAAACTCCCAATCATCATGCGAAAAACAACATTCTTCGCGCGAAAATCCATTTGTAATATATAATACTTTTTGCGCAAAAATTCTGTACATACATGTTATAAAGAAGCTTTTCGTTGGATTGGAGTATTTTTTCTGGCAAACAAAACAGCATTCTTTAGGGGAAAAGCACATATTTTACGCAAAAAAATTATGTGTCATGTTGAAACAACAAAAGCACAAATCACTATTTTTGACAGAACAGCAGTTATTACACTGAAATAAATAAAACATTTGTTCCGCCTGCCAAAAAAATAATTCTGTCTGAGAGAAATACACTGTTTGCGCAAACAAACATAAGCTTTCCCACGAAAAATATGTGTTTTCTTCCGCAAAGTGAGCAAAAAAAATGTTTTTAGATAAAACAGTAGTTTTCGCGAGAAGAGAAGTGTTTTTGGCGCAAGACAAAACAGATCTTTTGCGCATAAAATGATACTATTTGCGTGGAAAAAAAAACAATTTTGGTGACAACTGAACATGTACTTTTCGCAAGGAAAAAAAATAATTCTTTCGCGCAAAAAACAGCATTTTTTTCCCAGAAAACAGAAAATTTGCGTGAAAATACCGCATTTTTCTTGCGAGAAAAAAACACTTTTTCGTGCGGAAAAAGCATTTTTCGTTGCAGAAAAACACAAATTTTGCGCAAAAAACAACACATTTTGCGCGGAAAAACATATATATTATAAGGGATTTCATAAAAAAACACTGTATTTTGCACGAATAAATGTGAGGGTTTTGTGCGAAAAAACTACATCTTGTTGCCCCAAAAAAAAAAAGTTTTGCGCAAAAAACCTCTTTTCTTGCGTAAAAAAACATCATTTTTCTGCACGGAAAAAATCCCTATTTTTTGCCCAGAATAGGGTACTTTCTTGAGCTGAGGAAAAACATAAATTTATGTAAAAAAAACAATATTTTTTGCGCGAGAAAAGAATTTTTTCGCACAAAAAAAACTTTGCTTCCCATGCGTAAAAAGACGTTTTTTGTGAGAAAAACTAGATTTTTCGCGTGAAAAACTAACTTCATCTTCCGCGTGAAAACTTGACACTCTTTGGTGTGAAAAAACATTATTATGTGAGGAGAAACTCCATTTTTTTGCTGAAAAACAACACTTTTTGCACGCTGGGACGTCTTTTATTGCGCGAGTATTAGATCCAGTTTCTGACGTGCATAATTACATTACTTTTCGCCCGAAAGAAACAGCATTTTTCGCGTAGAAAAAATAAAATTTTCCGCTGCAATAAAAAAGTTTATTTGCGCGAACAACCTGTGTATATATTATTGAGGAACTTTCTCGCAAAAACAACATTTTTTTCAGCCGAACACAACCTCAGATCTTTTCTGTAAAAACACAAATCTTGGCCTGAAAGTCCCTTTATAAAGTAAATACATACAAGTTTTTCGAGCGAATAGATTTTTTTGTCACTTAAAAAACCTGTATGTTTTATAAACGGATTTTTCCGCGAAGGCTTTCCGTAGGGTCAATCGGTGTAATTTTAGCTATTTAGGAACCACTCTCTTCACACAGAAAGCATCTAGTTCAACAACAGTGAGCGAAGGAGTAACATCGACTACAACAGCTAGGAGAGCATTTAGTATTAAGGGAAGAAATACTAAATGATTATTTGGAACTAGTTGAATAACTCATACAGTTTATTTCAAAACTAAATTTTTTGACAAAGCTCTAATAATCACATCATAATTAATTATTTTTCATATTTTTATCATTTAACTAAGGTTTGAAATATATAGGATTTGATTGTGTTTGGTAGGCACAATGACTTCAAACTTCAAAACACCTTCATAACTTCACATTAACCCAGTCTTCCCTACTTCAACTAACATCAACACCGTCACTACCTCTACCACGCCCACCTCCTCCAGCATCAACACCCTTGCCAGCATCAACCATATAGATAGAGTAGCCAACACTAACACCTCCTCTTCTTCCTCCTCCGACACTTTATTCTCCTCTCACTCAAACAGCAGTAGTAGCAACACATTCCCCAATACATTGTCGAATCCACGAGTTGCTTTGACCGTCTCTCCTTTGAGTCCTACACCAGATTATATCTATCTGCACAAAATTAGCAAAGTCGGACGACGCGCTGATAACAAAAGCGCACCAATGACATCGTCACGGGATCTTATTTTCCTTCTTATGTTTGGGGATGAAAATGAAACGAAAAGTGCGAGTAAACGTGAAGAGTTGCAGCTGAATCAAATAGCCGGAATAATGACAGGTGCTATGAGAAAAAGTTTCTTGGAAATTGGGAATTATGTGAGCCTGCTAGATTTAATAATTCCTGCAGCATTGGAGACTTTTGGTACTATCTTCGTTGAAGATTATGGTATCTTGGATTACGAAGACATTTTAAAAACTGGAAATTGGATTCTAGCGATGTCACTGATCGATAAAGCCTACGGTGAAGTTTGCATATCTCAAATGCTGTACCCTGCATACAGTAGTCTACAATGGGACTAGGAAGCAAAATCAACTCGACTTTTGCATTGTAGGCAACCTTCATACCCAAAGTCTGAAACAACACCGAGTTTTAGCCAAGAATTTGAGAAAAAAATCCTTGAAACAATTGAATGCATACTTTGAAACCAACACTTTTGATAATATTTTTAACAACACACTTCTGAAATTTAGCAGACTCTCCGCTTTGAAAAATTAGAAGTTAAGACAATGTACAAACTTGAAGCTAAAACAACAGACAACACCTCTACATATCGCTCACACCGTCATCTACAGATCCATGTCAAATGATAGATGTTTGATGAGTGGAAATATTATCATCCCACCTGAAAATTTTTCAACGATTATAAACTATGTACAAGGTACTATCAACTACAAAAACACGATGATGAGTAAAAATGGAGTTAAAAAAACATATTCTCACAATCCTAACATTTGAAGACGCCTGCCTTACTGCTATTGAGTGAGTCGGCTGTGAAAAAGGGGAGAGCGACGACGACGACGACGACGACGACGACGACGACGACGACGACGACGACGACGACGACGACGACGACGACGACGACGACGACGACGACGACGACGACGACGACGACGACGATGATAATAGTGAGCTGGATGATAGCTTTGAAGATGAAAGCTCTGAAAATGATGATGTTGTTGGTGAGAATAGCTCTGAAGACAATGTTGTTGACTTTGCATGCAATTCTAATACAAGGAGCAGAGTACTGATTTCTGAGGTCTGATTAGGGTTTGTGAATCTTGTTTTCTTTTACTAGTTTTACTAGCATTTCTCAACTAGTTAGGAAGTGTATAATATCAACGTTATTTTGATGATGGTACTCTGTAGTTACTGTATCGATGTTTATGTATGATTTTAGACAGAATGCGTTTACAAGCTGATGATTGATGAATTACTAGAGTTGTCAACAAGAGCTCATGGTTACTAAATTATCAACATTTGAACTTGTTATTTGTATTGTACATTATATTGTATATATTTAATCTAATGAAATATTTCATTTATATTAAGATTAGTTTTTTTATTGACAACCTAATTTTCAACTTTTTAAGCACAAAAAATTAAATCTAGCGTTTATCAAAACTAAGAAAAGACAACTCCTTGCATTCAACAAATTGTAAAATTGCACAAGTATTAGGCTTACAACTCCTCAAATTTTAGCATTTTCAACAAAAAAAATAACTGAAGTTGTAGTCACATTTTGTTAAGACAATTTTGCATTATAAATCACAATTTTTTCTTGCAATTCGTCAGAAACAAAGATATCGCGAAGCTTTGAAAAGTTGCGTTTTTAAAGCTGTAAACAATTAACTTCAAGTTTTTACAGTTTTGTGATTTGTTTATTGATAGTTTTTTTGGATAGTGTGTAAAACAAGTAGTTCTCATGTATCCATATCAATTACATAGCTAAGGTATTGTAGGTACAAAACTTCTTTTGTTCCATAGCTTGGTTGTACTATAAAATTAGGCAACAGTATATTTATAATGCTGCATATATCATAATGTTTACAGTAAGAATCTAACGTATAAGAACAGTCAATAATAAAATGAATACATTGATATATTACTATAGGTAGTAACAAAACGTTCTCATTGTGCACATATCAGATTCATAGATAAGACAATATGGGCACAACGAGCAAAATAAAGAGTAGGGTACGCTGCACATAGCGTATTTATTTACACTAGTAATTAAAAACACTGCGTTGACTGTACACGTTATATAGTCATACAAAAAGTTTTACGATATGATATTATAAAACTGGGGATATATATATAAACCCTATTCCAGAACAGTGATAATGTTAATAAATTTAGGTAAATAAACAATTTAAAAGTCTCCTAACAGAGCAGTTAAAATAAAATGTTCTTCCTGGCAAAACTTTGGATTATCTCTCATTTTTTTTCTAATATCAAATAACTTCAATTTATTAGAGCTATTGAATCCTTTTTTTAATTCCTGCTTGTACATCTAAAACGAATTTGACTGAGCTTAAATCAATTTTTTGACTGCGCTTACTATCGATATTGGTTTTTGAATCATCTTTTTCTTCAGATTCTGCACATGGAAGTGTTTTTAACTTATCTAAATTTTCCATTTGTTTTTTATGCTGACTATTAAGCAAGATTTTAGATCTTCAATGACTGGTTTTTTAGCTATTGTCAACCATTTATTCCCTAATTCAAAATCTAAAATAGCATTCTCTGGAAAACATCCTTCTATTGGGTAGAAATGAACTAATTAAAATTTTTTTGAAAAGTTATATTCTTGACTAACTCAAAGTACTTTTTATTGATACACAAAATAAAATTATTGTAACTAGCAAGATCAACAACGAAAATTGTTTTTGGTTCAAAAGTACATCTATGTTGCTGGATACCTCTTAGAGTTGTGTCTGATTTTCCACATGAACAATGAAAAATGAACAAATGAGCAAAGAAATGTCTGGATAAGACTCTACCAGGTTCGTGTACATCGTTAATTTTAAATTTCTTACCACAAAATATGCACGAAATAGTACAGCTTCCTTTCAGAGCTTTAGTCACAAAGCTTTGTGCAGTAACCTATAAGTATGATGATAAGCACTGCAAAGAAGCACTCAACTTCTTTGTTTTCTATATTTACAAAAAAATAGCAATTCATGCTTTAGATGCAGACAGACAGTATTATTGAAAACAATTTTAAAATTATTTTTTGTATACATTTACACATAAAACTTACATTTAAAGCACTCTCTGCTCTCATTCATCATACCTTGTTCGACTATCGCGTTTTTTATGACTTTATTAGCAGGTTTGGTGACTGGTCTAAAATAGAAAATAGAAGTAGTGATTTCTATTTCAAATTTATTAAATTAATCAAGTTCATGTATGTAGTAAAAATCTTTTTAATTTACTTACATTCGGATCTATAGCTGTCATAAAAAATAAAACACTCATCCGTCTCCAAAAGCTGTCCAACCGCTATGAATCTTTTATGTTCTGTTTCTACAAAATAATAATTCATGCATACAATAGGACGCTTGCTGTTTTACCTACAGTCAAATATACGTTCTTCATAACACAAAAAGTAGGAATATTCTCTAGATACTCACTCATAGCAATATATTGTTAGTTTTCTCTTTCTACAAAATAATAGTATTATTGACTGATAATTATTATTTACTTCAAACCTTAAAGTATAAATTTGTTCACAATTTCTGTATATAAAGCACTCTTACTTTTGGCTGTCACTTTCTCACCGATATTTCCTTCAACGCAAGCGTCAACAGTTTGCACCGCTTCTTTATCCATAGATCTTGATAAAATATCAAACCAAATTGGAATATAATTATAATCTTCATATAAAACAGATGAATAAAATAATGGTGAGAGTTTCAATATTATACCTACATATTGCTGAAATCCAACTCATTGACATCAAATAAATCAAATCCATTCGAGGTTTTACATCTACAAAATAATACTTATGTACATATATATATGTATATATATACATATGCCTAGGCATGTGATAGATAAAACTTTGTTTGTTTGTTTTATTTATATTTATATTTGTATATATTTATACACAAAAAGTATGATAATGGAAAAAGGTTTGCAGCAGAGGAAATGACGGGGCCCAAGGGGCAATAGCACTGCAGCTAGTCGAGGCGCCAGGTCCGGTACTCTGGCAGTCAGCAGTCGTCTTCACATCATGTTGAGTAGATGACGCCTCAGAGCCTGCCTGAAGCGATTCTACCCTCTAACAGATTGAATCTCACTCGGCAGCCCATTCCACATAGAAGCACACCTGAAACTCACTCTGCAATGTCCCGCAGCAGTGGTTGATTTTGGTAGAAGTAGGTTAAGTTGGAAAGCACGAGTCAAGTAGTATAAAGTATAAAGTATAGATAGTATAAAGTAACTTACTCATTTGCTGTTTCAAAATAGTTACCTGCCATCTTTTTCTGTTAAACACTGATTATGGTATTGTTGAGAAGCAACTGCTTGTATTTGGTAAAACATTTTTCTCTTATATACAAAAATCCAGACCCATTAATCAAAGTACTAATCCATACTAATTGAGTACTATTAGGCATGCTAATTGGATGGTGTTAGGCATGGAAATTAATTGGGAATCAAATAAGTGTATCTTTTACTGATAGCATCTCATGTAGTCTTTTTATTCACAAATCCTCTACTTAGTTGACTCAATCGAATATCAGAACTTTCTTTTGCGCAAGCTTCATACATACTGGAATTATTACATTAAACCATTGTTTTACCTATTGAGTTATGAATAAGCATTACTGTATAGAACTATATTAAAACAGGTAAAATTTTACCCAAGGAATCATACACGCTGCATGTTACAGTCTACTGTTATAAAGTTTTTCGACTCCAGAATACATACTAAATTACCATGTAACTTTATATTAAAAAACAGATGGTTATATAGATAGATGAGAATACATTTTTAGTCTTGTTTGACTGTTGTGAAGTTTTCAATTTCAGGTTAGGCGCTAACCTATAGGTTTAGATTAAAACAGTTGACATTGTATCCAATGAATTATATGTTACACAAGTATTACATCCCCATGCTCTAAACTTTTCTTGATTCCCGAATAGATACTAAATTAGCTAGTAGCTTTATATTGAAAAATGAATAAAGGAACAGAATATATAAAATAATTATTGTAGTCTCAATTTATACTAACTCCAAACAGTAGCTTGTAAGCTATCAAGTACTTACAAGCTTGTAAGTCAGACTGTCAAACAAGTGCTCAAGATTGCACTTTGTTAACATTACTCTAGTTGAATAGATGCATTTGAAAGTCTATCAGCTCTAGAATTACTATTTGTTTTAAGACTTGAGACAGACATATGTTATAGAAAAATTATAAACAGTAAATAACGAAATTATGGTTGGACGTTATTTAGAATGTAAACCAAAGACCAATTTATGATTAGGTTTTGAAGGGAGTAACTGTTTGAGTGAGTATTCAATAACGATTTCCTTAGCGCATAACAAAATGAATCAATTATGAGTGTATTTTAAAACGCAGCCGCAAAAATTAAAAAATGTACACTGACCAATAATAAATCAGACATACATATTTATTTTTACCTTTCCTGTAATTTTCAGCTCACAATTTCCAGTACATTTATAACGATGATTAATTGTGGTGGCAAAGCTATGATCATTTATAATAATTAATATTGATAAATAAATATGGCTATTGTTTTAGAAGCAGACAGTAAAAAATTACTATGTAAGTAGTATGTAGAATGAAAATAGTAAAAATTAAAGTTTAGTACTGATTAAAACAATTCCCACAAAAACAAATGACAATTAATTAATTGTAATAATAATAATTATTAGGAATATTATTTTTAATTATTATTATTGCACTTATTATAGATTCTTTCTAATAATAGTAATTACTACTAGTCAACAAAATTGATATTATTGATAATTTTAATTATCATATTCTCCTGAATCATCGTTGTACATTGCTCAACTTTGCTATGTTATAGATGTGGATATATGTGCTGGCTACCCTGTGGATCTATTTTTGTCAAGAAAGATTGAATACTCGAAAAATCCTATGCACCAAGAGTTGTTTTTCTCGTGAAATGAGTTGCTCTTTCCGTGGAGTTAAATATGCAGTGCTCGAACATGTGGACTACTGAGGAAATATACAAAGACGAATGAAGACTCTTCACATAGAAGAGACAGTTGTGATGAATTTGACCCTGGACCATCTATGTACTGAACATGATGACCATGTTCTAATGGATAAGCATAGTATAGCTCTACCTAGTGACCCTATAGAGAGAGATACGCTAATCATTGTGCAGTATAAAACGCACGTGCAACGGCTGTTTGGTTACAAACAAAACTGTTTCCGGTCAAAATTCAACAAAAAACACCATTAAGCCACAATACTAAGGTTTGCAAAATAAATCATAACTTTTTATTGCAGAATTTTATCTCAATAATTCATTGGAGAAATAAAGAAGACATTCTGCTACAAGCAGTGATATTTTTTGTATGACAAAATTGCTCTAAATTTTGACTAATGAAGGGTCAAAGTCCAGGGATCCAGGTTGACACCATTATTATTATTACTGTAACTTTGGTGCAGGTTTTGCTATGACAAATCTGATTATCCTCCATTGTAAATTTTTATGATCAGAAATGCTTATAAAACACCTGGAATATAATAAATAAATAATAATTAAAGCTTCTTAATGAATTGATGGTTGGTGTTAATAATAATTGAAAATTAAAATAACTATGAAAAAGTGACCAATAATAATTATTATTATTATACTATCTTATACAATAACATGTAATACGATGTAATATGAGTAGTAATATATGAACAGATCTCCCTACCAAGTGTTTTTTTGTGGATCTGATCTTGGAGTGGGGCAATGGGTTATGGCGTTGAATGAATTCGCCGAGTTTATATTGTATTTTATTTGAGGGGCATTTGAATGGCATTTGAGTGGCATTTAAGTGGCATTTGAGTTTTGATTATTTTTTTACTTGATTTGAACTTATATGACATATAGATTTTGAATGTATGGCATTCAAGTTTTGATAATTTTTTTACATAACTATATACATACTTGAGAGAAAGAAAGAGATAGAGGAGAGAGAGGGAGGAGAGAGGGAGAGAGAGAGGAGAGAGAGATTTTTTAATTTTCTATACATTCATGTATATATGGTTAATTATGTACGTATTTATGGGTATATTTATATCTACATAGAGAGAGGAGATATATCTACATTGAATAAATATTTTGATCAAAAATGAAACATTATATGATTATATACCTGATTACATATTGAGTAGGGAAAATCTTCCAATATAATATAGCTAGAGTCAGTAAATACTAAGTTATACAAAGCAATACAACTTGTAATGACAATCAATGCATTCATACATACATACATACATATGGTATCTTGAGAGAGAAAGAGAGAGAGGAGAGAGAAATCTTTTAGTTTTCTAGCAATTAATGTATATATGGTCAATTATGTGCATATTTATGGATATATTTATATCTACATAGAGAGAGAGAAGAGAGGAGATATATCTAAATTGAATTATTACATTGATTAAAAATGAATCATTATATGATTATATACATTTATTACATAATAAGTAAGGAAAATCTCCCCATATAGTATAGCTAGAGTCAGTAAATACTAAGTATTACAAAGCACTACAACTTGTAATAAATACAAAGTAGTAACAGTTAATGCATAGTTTGTTCCTTTATAATGATGTCTTTGATGTAGTGATGTTATATCTTAGGAAGGAAGACTTCTGTTCTATGTGCTTTTAATTTCGTAATGAACTAAAATAAAAAAGTTATGCATTAGTATAGAATGATTAAGCGAAAATGTAAAATAATTACATGAATTTGAATTATAGTTCTAGTTACATTGGATAGTTTACATTATTAGAAAAGGGAAATAGCTCACCAAGTTACATTGTTCAACTTGTTCTTTCTTGAGCATTATTTTCACCAAGTGTTTTTGATTCTCTTTCATCTATCTAAAACAATTACCATGAAAATGTATATATTCAGCATTTTGTTGTAAAAAATACACTAATTACATCAAAAAAGTCCTTTTTTCACCTAGAAAATGTATATGTTCAGCATTTTTGTTGTAAAAAAATACACTCTTTACACCGAAAAAGTCCTCTTTTTCCCTGAAAAATGTATATATTCAGCATTTTGTTGTAAAAAATACACTAATTTCACCAAAAAAAGTCCTTTTTTCACTTGTAAAATGTATATATTCAGTATTTTGTTTAATTTATGGTAAAAATTAGTAAAACTCACCTATAGTGATATGATAGCCTTGAGTTATAGATTAGCTTCTTGAGCTCTTGTTCTGGACAGTTTTCTTTTTCAGCATCATCGAAGTAGAATCCATGTAGTTTGAGTCTTCATTGGTTTGGTATCATCTAAGCAGGAGAGAAAGTAATGTTGTGTAACATTGAGTCTTCATTGGTTTGCTATCATCTTATCTTCAAAATCCATGTTATTTCAGTCTTCATTGGTTTGCCATCATCTAAGTAGGTGGTAGATCTTGAAAGGAATTTTTGCTGTGTTGGAGAAGTATGCTGTCTTCAAAACTCATGTAGTTTGAGTCTTCATTGGTTTGGTATCATCTAAGTAGGTGGTAGATCTTGAAAGGAATTCTTGCTGTGTTGGAGAAGTATGCTGTCTTCAAAATTCATGTAGTTTGAGTCTTCATTGGTTTGATATGATCTAAGTAGGTGGTAGATCTTGAAAGGAATTCTTGCTGTGTTGGAGAAGTGTGCTGTCTTCAAAATTGATGTAGTTTGAGTCTTCATTGGTTTGGCATCATCTAAGTAGGTGGTAGATCTTGAAAGGAATTCTTGCTGTGTTGGAGAAGTATGCTGTCTTCAAAACTCATGTAGTTTGAGTCTTCATTGGTTTGGTATCATCTAAGTAGGTGGTAGATCTTGAAAGGAATTCTTGCTGTGTTGGAGAAGTATGCTGTCTTCAAAATTCATGTAGTTTGAGTCTTCATTGGTTTTCAAAACTCATGTAGTTTGAGTCTTCATTGGTTTGGTATCATCTAAGTAGGAGGTAGATCTTGAAAGGAATTCTTGCTGTGTTGGAGAAGTATGCTGTCTTCAAAATTCATGTAGTTTGAGTCTTCATTGGTTTGATATGATCTAAGTAGGTGGTAGATCTTGAAAGGAATTCTTGCTGTGTTGGAGAAGTGTGCTGTCTGCAAAATTGATGTAGTTTGAGTCTTCATTGGTTTGGTATCATCTAAGTAGGTGGTAGATCTTGAAAGGAATTCTTGTTGTGTTGGAGAAGTATGCTGTCTTCAAAACTCATGTAGTTTGAGTCTTCATTGGTTTGGTATCATCTAAGTAGGGGGTAGATCTTGAAAGGAATTCTTGCTGTGTTGGAGAAGTATGCTGTCTTCAAAACTCATGTAGTTTGAGTCTTCATTGGTTTTCAAAACTCATGTAGTTTGAGTCTTCATTGGTTTGGTATCATCTAAGTAGGTGGTAGATCTTGAAAGGAATTCTTGCTGTGTTGGAGAAGTATGCTGTCTTCAAAATTCATGTAGTTTGAGTCTTCATTGGTTTGATATCATCTAAGTAGGTGGTAGATCTTGAAAGGAATTCTTGCTGTGTTGGAGAAGTGTGCTGTCTTCAAAATTGATGTAGTTTGAGTCTTCATTGGTTTGGCATCATCTAAATAGGTGGTAGATCTTGAAAGGAATTTTTGCTGTGTTGGAGAAGTATGCTGTCTTCAAAACTCATGTAGTTTGAGTCTTTATTGGTTTGGTATCATCTAAGTAGGTGGTAGATCTTGAAAGGAATTCTTGTTGTGTTGGAGAAGTATGCTGTCTTCAAAACTCATGTAGTTTGAGTCTTCATTGGTTTGGTATCATCTAAGTAGGGGGTGGATCTTGAAAGGAATTCTTGCTGTGTTGGAGAAGTATGCTGTCTTCAAAATTCATGTAGTTTGAGTCTTCATTGGTTTTCAAAACTCATGTAGTTTGAGTCTTCATTGGTTTGGTATCATCTAAGTAGGTGGTAGATCTTGAAAGGAATTCTTGCTGTGTTGGAGAAGTATGCTGTCTTCAAAATTCATGTAGTTTGAGTCTTCATTGGTTTGATATCATCTAAGTAGGTGGTAGATCTTGAAAGGAATTCTTGCTGTGTTGGAGAAGTGTGCTGTCTTCAAAATTGATGTAGTTTGAGTCTTCATTGGTTTGGCATCATCTAAATAGGTGGTAGATCTTGAAAGGAATTTTTGCTGTGTTGGAGAAGTATGCTGTCTTCAAAACTCATGTAGTTTGAGTCTTTATTGGTTTGGTATCATCTAAATAGGTGGTAGATCTTGAAAGGAATTCTTGCTGTGTTGGAGAAGTATGCTGTCTTCAAAATTCATGTAGTTTGAGTCTTCATTGGTTTTCAAAACTCATGTAGTTTGAGTCTTCATTGGTTTGGTATCATCTAAGTAGGTGGTAGATCTTGAAAGGAATTCTTGCTGTGTTGGAGAAGTATGCTGTCTTCAAAATTCATGTAGTTTGAGTCTTCATTGGTTTTCAAAACTCATGTAGTTTGAGTCTTCATTGGTTTGGTATCATCTAAGTAGGAGGTAGATCTTGAAAAGAATTCTTGCTGTGTTGGAGAAGTATGCTGTCTTCAAAATTCATGTAGTTTGAGTCTTCATTGTTTTTCAAAACTCATGTAGTTTGAGTCTTCATTGGTTTGGTATCATCTAAGTAGGAGGTAGATCTTGAAAAGAATTCTTGCTGTGTTGGAGAAGTATGCTGTCTTCAAAATTCATGTAGTTTGAGTCTTCATTGGTTTGATATGATCTAAGTAGGTGGTAGATCTTGAAAGGAATTCTTGCTGTGTTGGAGAAGTGTGCTGTCTGCAAAATTGATGTAGTTTGAGTCTTCATTGGTTTGGTATCATCTAAGTAGGTGGTAGATCTTGAAAGGAATTCTTGTTGTGTTGGAGAAGTATGCTGTCTTCAAAATTCATGTAGTTTGAGTCTTCATTGGTTTTCAAAACTCATGTAGTTTGAGTCTTCATTGGTTTGGTATCATCTAAGTAGGTGGTAGATCTTGAAAGGAATTCTTGCTGTGTTGGAGAAGTATGCTGTCTTCAAAATTCATGTAGTTTGAGTCTTCATTGGTTTGATATCATCTAAGTAGGTGGTAGATCTTGAAAGGAATTCTTGCTGTGTTGGAGAAGTGTGCTGTCTTCAAAATTGATGTAGTTTGAGTCTTCATTGGTTTGGCATCATCTAAATAGGTGGTAGATCTTGAAAGGAATTTTTGCTGTGTTGGAGAAGTATGCTGTCTTCAAAACTCATGTAGTTTGAGTCTTTATTGGTTTGGTATCATCTAAGTAGGTGGTAGATCTTGAAAGGAATTCTTGTTGTGTTGGAGAAGTATGCTGTCTTCAAAACTCATGTAGTTTGAGTCTTCATTGGTTTGGTATCATCTAAGTAGGGGGTGGATCTTGAAAGGAATTCTTGCTGTGTTGGAGAAGTATGCTGTCTTCAAAATTCATGTAGTTTGAGTCTTCATTGGTTTTCAAAACTCATGTAGTTTGAGTCTTCATTGGTTTGGTATCATCTAAGTAAGTGGTAGATCTTGAAAGGAATTCTTGCTGTGTTGGAGAAGTATGCTGTCTTCAAAATTCATGTAGTTTGAGTCTTCATTGGTTTGATATCATCTAAGTAGGTGGTAGATCTTGAAAGGAATTCTTGCTGTGTTGGAGAAGTGTGCTGTCTTCAAAATTGATGTAGTTTGAGTCTTCATTGGTTTGGCATCATCTAAATAGGTGGTAGATCTTGAAAGGAATTTTTGCTGTGTTGGAGAAGTATGCTGTCTTCAAAACTCATGTAGTTTGAGTCTTTATTGGTTTGGTATCATCTAAATAGGTGGTAGATCTTGAAAGGAATTCTTGCTGTGTTGGAGAAGTATGCTGTCTTCAAAATTCATGTAGTTTGAGTCTTCATTGGTTTTCAAAACTCATGTAGTTTGAGTCTTCATTGGTTTGGTATCATCTAAGTAGGTGGTAGATCTTGAAAGAAATTCTTGCTGTGTTGGAGAAGTGTGCTGTTGGTAGATCTTAAACAGATGTTTTATAGTCTTTGTTACTGATGCATTTCGTCTCAAACAAGAGTCCAAAGTACACATTGTGTCTACAAAATACAAAAAATTGATTGTTACAATTGATTCATTTATTTTCATTGGCTTTATATACAGCGTTTTGTCTCTAACTAGCATAAAATTTAAAAATAAATAATTAGAGCTTTCTACTAGTGTTAAATAATTATTGATATTGATTAGTTTTTACCTTATCACTGCTTAGAGCCAGATGATTTAATTAACTAAAGACAAATAATTATTTTAGCATGTCTTACCTTGATGGTCTCCTAGTAGCTGTAGTAGATGATGCTTCTTTGCTTGCTGTTGAAGAACTGGATGCTTTCTGTGTGAAAACAGTGGCTCTTAAATAGCTAAGGTTGCACTGATAAAACCCTATGAATCAGCATTTTTTCCAATGCTTTCGCGGGAATATAAACTGTTTTTTCGCGTGAATAAAAAACAGTGTTTTCGCGGGAATAAATAATTTATTTTCACGCGAATGGAAACCGTTGCTTTCGCGGGAATACAAATTTTATTTTCACACAAATACAAACCAATGTTTTCGCGGGAATAAATAATTTATTTTCAGGCGAATACAAACCGTTGCTTTCGCGGGAATAAATATTTTATTTTCACACGAATGGAAACTGTTGCTTTCGCGGGAATAAATACTTTATTTTCACGCGAATGGAAACCGTTGCTTTCGCGGGAATAAACATTTTATTTTCAGGCGAATACAAACCATTGCTTTCGCGGGAATAAATAATTTATTTTCAGGCGAATACAAACTGTTGCTTTCGCGGGAATAAACATTTTATGTTCAGACGAATACAAACCGTTGCTTTCGCGGGAATAAACATTTTATTTTCAGGCAAATACAAACCGTTGCTTTCGCGGGAATAAATAATTTATTTTCAGGCGAATACAAACCGTTGCTTTCGCGGGAATAAATAATTTATTTTCACACGAATGGAAACCGTTGCTTTCGCGGGAATAAACATTTTATTTTCAGGCGAATACAAACCGTTGCTTTCGCGGGAATAAATAATTTATTTTCACACGAATGGAAACCGTTGCTCTCGCGGGAATAAACATTTTATTTTCAGGCGAATACAAACCGTTGCTTTCGCGGGAATAAACATTTTATTTTCAGGCGAATACAAACCGTTGCTTTCGCGGGAATAAATAATTTATTTTCAGGCGAATACAAACCGTTGCTTTCGCGGGAATAAACATTTTATGTTCAGACGAATACAAACCGTTGCTTTCGCGGGAATAAACATTTTATTTTCAGGCAAATACAAACCGTTGCTTTCGCGGGAATAAATAATTTATTTTCAGGCGAATACAAACCGTTGCTTTCGCGGGAATAAATAATTTATTCTCACACGAATGGAAACCGTTGCTTTCGCGGGAATAAATAATTTATTTTCACACGAATGGAAACCGTTGCTTTCGCGGGAATAAACATTTTATTTTCAGGCGAATACAAACCGTTGCTTTCGCGGGAATAAATAATTTATTTTCAGGCGAATACAAACCGTTGCTTTCGCGGGAATAAATAATTTATTTTCACACGAATAGAAACAGTTGCTTTCGCGGGAATAAATAGTTTATTTTCACGCGAATAGAAACCGTTGCTTTCGCGGGAATAAATAATTTATTTTCACGCGAATAGAAACAGTTGCTTTCGCGGGAATAAATAGTTTATTTTCACGCGAATAGAAACCGTTGCTTTCGCGGGAATAAATAATTTATTTTCACGCGAATAGAAACAGTTGCTTTCGCGGGAACAAATAGTTTATTTTCACACGAATAGAAACTGTTGCTTTCGCGGGAATAAATAGTTTATTTTCACACGAATAGAAACCGTTGCTTTCGCGGGAATAAATAATTTATTTTCACACGAATAGAAACAGTTGCTTTCGCGGGAATAAATAGTTTATTTTCACGCGAATAGAAACAGTTGCTTTCGCGGGAATAAATAGTTTATTTTCACGCGAATAGAAACCGTTGCTTTCGCGGGAATAAAGAATTTTATTTTCACGCGAATGGAAACCGTTGCTTTCGCGGGAATAAACAGTTTTTATTCCCGCGAAAGCATTGGAAATAATGCTGATTCATAGGGTTTAATCAGTGCAACTTTAGCTATTTAAGAGCCACTGTTTTCACATAGAAAGCATCCAGTTCTTCAACAGCAAGCGGAGAAGCATCATCTACTACAGCTACTAGGAGAGCATCAAGGTAAGAAACGCTAAAATAATTATTTGTCTTTAGTTAATTAAATCATCTGGCTCTAAGTGGTGATAAGGTAAAAAACAATCAATAATAATTTAACACCAGTAGAAAGCTCTAATTATTTATTTTTAAAATAAATAATAAAAACTTGTGAAAATGAACTGGTAACATTACGTTGACTGAAATAATGCCTAAAACGTCTCGCATAAATTTTGGTCTGACCAAAAATGGACTGAAAACTTTTACCTTTAGAGCGAGTACAAAATTATCGTAACTTGCTATAGCGAATATTCTAAGAAATATTTTGTTTTTTCCGTTGCTAACTTGACGTAAATATTTGTAACTGATGTCACATGATCTCAATCGGTTTTTGCCAACTGAATCACTTAGTTACTCGTAAACATTTGATACTCGCTTGATCTTTTGGTTGATAACAGCAATGTCCCAATTTGGTTTATCGTAAATATTTCAAAAACGGATATCGCGTGATTTCTGTTAGTTTTTTCTACTGAATCGCTTAGTTACTCGTAAACATTTGAAAATCGCTTGACTTTTTCGTTGATAAAACCTGTCGCAAGTATCTATTACCAAATATTACCGTGATTTTGATCAGTTTTCCTTACTAGATTACTTAGTTACTCATCAACATTTCATAATCGCTTTCATTAATAGTCGTTGCAAAGCAATGTTGTATTTGAAAAATATTACTACGATTCCAATCAATTTCCTTACTGAATTACTTAACTACTCGCAGGTATTTCATAATTTCTTTCACTAATATTTACAAAGTAATATTGTAAATATATAATGCAGTAGATGCTAAATTGACACAAATTTCATTTATATGATTCTAAAACTTAACTAATGTAGTTTTTTACCAGAAATAATAATAGTTTTTAAACAAAAATCAACAATTAACGCTGATTACATGTATGGTAAACATAATAAGTGTAAATATATATAACTAAAAGAAATATTTATGCTCTAGATAGCTTCATACTCACACAAACTGTTTCTCCGCTACTTTATGTATATGTAGATAAAGTCAATGAAAATAAATGAATCAATTGTAACAATCAATTTTTTTGTATTTTGTAGACACAATGCCTACTTTGGACTTCTGTTTGAGACAAAACACAGCAGCAGCAGCAAAGACTATAAAACATCTGGATAAGATCCAATTGAAGTAACTGCAGATAACTAAAGGAAAAACTTGTGTTACAGCATACAGAGTGAACAAGGTGTGTGTAGATTATTACTCAGTCTCATTACACTACTATTACTAAGAATTATTGTAGGTGTTGGATAAAGGATTGAGCAGTAATGTTAATAAATTCTAACCATTGTAAATAATACTTCAACTCAAATAAAATTAATGAAAATTGAATGGAATAAAAGAATATTTCACCAAATACCCCTGTTTTCTTTTGGATATATACAAATAGATGAATATCTAGCTTCATCTATTTTTTTCATTTGAGTGCAATTATTTCCCCTCCTCTGTCCTCTTTTCCTCTCTCCTTTCTCTCAAGATACCATATGAGTTCGAATTATGTAAAAAACTATCAATACTTAAATGTCATACATTCATAATGTTTTCTATTGTAGTTATTTCCCAAATACTGTAAATTTTAACCATCTAGAGGTCTAATTTGACGATTTTCCAAGATATTTTATAGTATTCAATAAACCTATTATGTAAATAACTAAAAGAAATATTTACGCTCAAGCCTCCTCTCTCTCCTCTCTCTCCTCTCTCCTCTCTCCTCTACCAAATACTCTTCTCTCCTCTCTTGCAGTTATTTCCATAATACTGTAAATTTTAACCATCTAGAGGGCTAATTTGGTGATTTTCCAACATATTTTATAGCATTCAATATAGTTATTATGTCATAAATGTATATTATTCAATCTAGATATAAATATATCCATAAATATGTACATAATTATCCATATATACATGGTTGTACAAAAAACTAAAAAATACACTACTATTACTAAGAATTGTTGTAGGTGTTGGATAAAGGATTGAGCAGCAATTTTAATAAATTCTAACCATTGTAAATAATACTTCAATTCAAATAAAATTAATGAAAATTGAATGGAATAAAAGAATACTTCACCAAATACCCTAGTTTTCTTGTGGAAATATACAAATAGATGAATATCTAGCTTCATCTATTTTTTTCATTTGAGTGCAATTATTTCCCTCCTCTCTCCTCTTTCCCTGTCTCCTTTTTCTCAAGATACCATATGAGTTCAAATTATGTAAAAAACTAGTAATACTTAAATGCCATACATTCATAATGTTTTCTATTGTAGTTATTTCCCAAATACTGTAAATTTTAACCATCTAGAGGTCTAATTTGACAATTTTCCAAGATATTTATGCTCAAGCCCCCTCTCTCTCCTCTCTCCTCCCTCCTCTACCAAATACTCCTCTCTCCTCTCTTGCAGTTATTTCCCAAATACTGTAAATTTTAACCATCTAGAGGACTAATTTGGTGATTTTCCAACATATTTTATAGCATTCAATATAGTTATTATGTCATAGTTGTATATTATTCAATCTAGATATAAATATATCCGTAAATATGTACATAATTATCCATATATACATGGTTGTATAAAACACTAAAAAATCTCTCTCTCTCTCCTCTCTTCTCTCTCCTCTGTACATAGCTATAAAATGTTAATATGGACATGAATTTAGACATGCGCATGTACATAAATATGAACATAGGTATGTACATAAATGGACATGAATATGGACATGGACATAAATGGACATGAATATGGACATGAATATGGACATGAATATGGACATGAATATGGACATGAATATGGACATGAATATGGACATGAATATGGACATGAATATGGACATGTACCTATTCATGTCCATTTATGCACATGTACATGAATATGGACATGTGCGTATTTACTGACTCTAGCTATATTATATAGGAAGATTTTCCCTACTTATTATGTAATAAATGTATATAATCATACAATGATTCATTTTTGATCAATAGATTTATTCAATTTAGATTTATCTCCTCTCTCCTCTCTCTATGTAGATATAAATATACCCATAAATATGTACATAATTAACCATATATACATGAATGTATAGAAAACTAAAAAATCTCTCTCCTCTCTCTCCTCTCTCTCTTTCTTTCTCTCATGATACCATATGCATGTATGTATGCATTGATTGACATTACGAGTTGTGGTGCTTTGTATTACTTAGTATTTACTGACTCTAGCTATATTATATAGGAAGATTTTCCCTACTTATTATGTAATCAGGTATATAATCAGATAATGTTTCATTTTTGATCAATATATTTATTCAATGTAGATATATCTCCTCTCTCTCTATGTAGATATAAATATACCCATAAATATGTACATAATTAACCATATATATATATATATATAGGAATGTATAGAAAAGTAAAGAATCTCCCTCTCCTCTCTCTCTCCCTCTCTCCTCTCTCTCCCTCTCTCCTCTATCTCTTTCTTTCTCTCAAGATACCATATGTATGTATGTATGTATGTATTGATTGTCGTTACAGGTTGCAGTGATTTGTATTACTTAGTATTTACTGACTCTAGCTATATTATATAGGAAAATTTTCCCTACTTATTATGTAATCAATGTATATAATCTTATAATGTTTCATTTTTGATCAATATATTTATTCAATGTAGATAAAACTCCTCTCTCCTCTCTCTCTTCTCTCTCCTCTCTCTCAAGATGCCATATGAGTTCGAATTATGTAAAAAATTATCAAAACTTAAATGCCATACTTTCAAAATCTAGCTGCCATATGAGTTCAAATTAAGTAAAAAAATAATCAAAACTCAAATGCCACTTAAATGCCACTCAAATACCACTCAAATACCTCTCAAATGAAATACAATATAAACTCGGCGAATCCATCCAACGTCGTAACTCATTGCATAACCCCCAAGGCCAGATCCACAAAAAAACACTTGGTAGGGAGATCTGCTCATATATTACTACTAATATGACCTGTACTTTAAAACAATTTCAATATTATTTTCATCAGGCGTTTAGTAATAAATAATTACATTTTTATTAAATAAATTGCAGTTTTTTATTATTTTTATTATTCATTCAGCACAAACAATACAATTAATTCCGTATTATAACTATTACTTTAAAAAATGAAATTTACCGGCCATATCAATTTTTCTAGTGTAGTATCTATTAATTATAACACTAATATTGAATAACAACAGAAAACAAATATTCGCTACCAGATTTCACGGTTTTATTTATTATCGTAAACAAAGCTATTTGTATATAAACGATAGAGCAGTGCTCCCAAAAGATGTCACGATCAATTAATTAGGTTATCAAAAATACCTAAAGCATATGGAGTGCCAAATGCTCAAAAATTACTTACTATTTGCTGTGTGTTGTTTACAATTATGTTTCATAGTCAAAATTTGTTCTCTTATGTTCACAATTCAGTCTGTTACCTTTAGAATTAATTGTCTCACCCTCAGAATTTGGTCTCTGATGTTTACTATTTATTCTGCTATGCCTAAAATTCATTCTCTTATGCTTACAATTTTGTTTTCTATCCTTATAATTTGTTCTCTTATGCTCAGAATCACTTATCTATCCCTCATAATTTGCTTTGCTATATTGAAGATTCTCTCTGCTACCCTCAGCATTATGTGTCCTATAGTCAAGTTAATTGCAAGTTGTCTGCTCCTTACAATTTATTCTGTTACGTTTACTATTTGCTGTGTTATGCCTACTATTTGCTGTGCCATGCTTACTATTTGCTGTGCTATGCTCAAGATTTGCTCTCTCACCCTTACTAATATGCACTGGTTTGAGTACGCAAAAAACAATGACGTCACATTTTGAAGTTGCGCCCCTTAAATGAGGATGAAACCCTTGTTAATTTCTCAAGAGTGATTAACTGAGGCTATTAAAGTTATGCCAAAGAGGGTAATCTACTCTCTTTGGTCGTTTAGTGTTTACTTTGTAGGGTCAATAGGTTATGCCATCGCGCTATGAAGATTGCACCAACGATTTCATTGGTTGTGTACTAGTACACGAACTGTGGTTACCGTCAGCCACAGCTTACTATATATTTATTAGTTTCTGCCATCAGAAAGATAAAGTTCACCGCATACAGCATCATGCTTTATAGGTTTGCAGGTGAATGATATAATTATAGTTTCACGGAGCAAGATGATATTCTATGCAGTGTGTTGTGTGTCTATTAATAAAATCATGATTATTTTTGTGAAACAACAACATAAAATTAAATAATAATAATAAATAAATTAATAATAATAAATACTACTTTTTATTAATAATATAAATAATAAATAAATAAATACTATCATTTACTACTTCTGTTGACTGATGGTGTTGCGTATTGCTTTAGTGGTTATAATAAATATCAATGATGATGATGAGAAGTATTAATAATTATATTATAATAATTATTATTATTATTATAATTGATTAATTTATTATTATTTATTGTTGTTGTTATTATTATTATTATTATTCGGGAAGTAAATTTCACAACCTGACGGTTGGTGTAAAGTGAGCCCGGGCCCTAGCTAAGGGCCAAAGGGTTATCACTATTCCGTCTTACTGTAGAGCCTTTCGTAGAATCTGGGCCGTACCCAACAGGGCAGTCTTTTGAATTGTTTCAAATGATAGCTGTACTCCGATCTCAGCCATGTAAGATATCAAACGGCTGGATATTGTCCCGAGTGCTCCTATCACTATCGGTATCACCTTTGGTTTCACTTTCCACAGTCGTCCAATCTCAAATGCTAGATCTTTATACTTATCAATCTTCTCCTCTTCTTTCTTTATCACTCTTGTGTCCCCAGGTATTGCTATATCTATAATCTGACATTCGCTGGTCTCTTTATTTTCTAATATGAGGTCCGGTCTTCGCGCTTCTATCACTTTATCTGTCTGAACGTTAAAGTCCCATAGCAGTTTTACTTTCTCGTTTTCCATAACTGGCTCAGCCCTATGATCATACCATTTCTCTGTGTGTGGTAAACCGTGCTTTTTGCATATGCTCCAATGCACAGCTGCAGCTACTTTGTCATGTCGGTGTTTTATTATTATTATTATTATTATTATTATCGTGGTAAATAGTTATAAGAATAATATGAAATATTTAAGTATACTGAAGCTAATTAAATTATACTAATAATAAGTAAATTAAAAAATGGCTATAAAATTTTGCAAATAATCATCAGAATATATAATTTAATAATAATAAAATATTATTATTAATTTATGATAATAATTATCCTCATATGACATAGATATAAATAAAATTAGATAGTAATAATATGCAATAATAATAATACTATGAATGTATTTATTATTATTATATGATGTATTGTATGTTTATTATAATATAAAATAAATAATATAAATAATAATAATAACAATATTATTTCATTATTTTAATTTATATTATTTATTTATTATTATTGTCTACACACTACTTATTATGACTTAACATAATTATAATACTAACTTCTAACTAGCTGTTAGACATCAATAATAATAATAACAAGATTTATTGGTAGTTTGTTTGTAAGTAGTAGTAGTACTAGTAGTAGTAGTAGTAGTCAGTAAGCAAAGAGTGTAATCATTAATCATCAATATTATTTATTTATTTATCTATTTGCCGAATGAACAATTTGAGTTTGTTGATGGTATCACTGTTGTGACTGCTGACTCAATTGTTGTGATGGGCCGCGACACAGTGAATGATAACAAATAATGATAAATAACAGGAACCTATGGTGGCTCAGAACGTTTTGCCTTTTGTGTTTTAAAACGTCTGAACGCTTTCCAAACAGTTTGAACGAATTTGAAATAGTCTGAACTTCTGCAAAAGCTTCTGAACGCTTTGTGAAATTGTTCGTGAACTTAGAAAATCCGAGCCGATTTGCTGGTTTGCTCTATTGATCATAGATCTACAGTCCATTTATGATGTATAATGTTTCTCCTAAACACTGAACAGTTGAATTTTTTCTAAATAAATAAAAATTTTCATTTATTAAATAATATTTGCTTTAAATTATGTTAAGTAATAAATACAACCTAACTGTAAATGTAAAAATATACTTTAGAGATTATATTCAACAACATTTTTATACAGTTAATTGAGTTGCTCTATGTCTTTTGATCGACGTCTATGTTGACAAAGTTATATAGAGGCTATAAATAAAATTATAACGATCGCTTTTGGTTCGAAAGCCATGTGCCTTGCAAACGTTTCCAACCATTTCAAAATAGCTTAGACTATTTTAAAACAGTTGAGACTATTTCAAAATAATTCATACGGTTTGCAAATAGTTCATACTCTTTCTAAAGCGTCCATACGGTTTGTAATTTCCTAAATCATCTGGATCATTTCTAAACCGCCTGAATTATTTGCAAGACAACTATACGGTTTGCAGATTTTACAATTGTTGGACAGGAAATACTGTTTTATAGCATTAATCCTGCAACTGCTGAGGCCGACAATTAATTTATTATAACCAACGCGCCCGTTTTTAAACATAGTTTCTTGGGCTATTTTACTACAATTACCCAATTATTTTCAATGTAAAAGACGCTTTGCAAACCGTCTGGACTATTTCAAATCCGTTCATACGCTTTGAAAACGAAACCGTCTAACGTTATGAGCCACCATAGGAACCACTCTCTACTAATTATGACGACAGTCTAAAAATTTATGAATGTTACTACTTGACAACAACAGCAATAGCTATATACTACTAACCATTCCATCCGTATAGTATATGGATAGAATGGTTAGTAGTATCAGTCGAATAATTAATTACCCATTCAATCACTACTATTGCTGTTACAATGATCATGACAGTTCTCTCATAGTAATAATGATTAAAATGTTAAATAAAGTTTACTCTATCCAATTATCGCAATCACATATATAACGCTGAAAGTGTGGGCACTTAGTTCGCATCTCATTGCGGATCTCTCACTAACTGTAAAAAAAATATCTTTAAAAACATTGTGAATCACTCACGTATTGCCAATTTTTTTTAAAAGAGGACACTCTTGGCTCAATTTTAGTGCATAATAGTTGGCACTCTGATCGATTTTTGTTGTCAAATTTAATAAAGTTTTGAACTTTCTACCGAAATTTTTGCTGATGGCGAATGTCTCTGACAGGATGTAGTGTCTTCCACAAATACTTGACTGCTATAGGTCAAACGGAAGTTTGACCAATGGCAGCCATTTTCACTAATGTTAGTAGTTAGTCAACACAAAAACTGCAAAGTTTTCAACATCCTTGATTCTAGCATCAAAATTTCGTAGTTTTGAATTTTCGATGGTTGAAAAATTTCACCCTCAAGATCATCGCAGTGATAAGGTTGAAATTTTTAAAACTTCGAATTTTTCATGGGTTTCCATTAAAACTTTGACTCATGGAAATCTAGTAAATGTTTTTAAAGACATTTTTACATCCATTGAGGGAGCCACGTAATGAAATGCGAACAAAATGTCCACACTCTGTGTTATATATATTATTGCAAAAAGAATTTTGATCATTATTTTTATTATAACGTCAATTTGTTGCCAATCCTACAGGGCTCACTGTGTCTAAAATATAATAATAACTAATTGTCAATTCCTCTCTTTAGCATAGTCAACATTATTCATTCCAAGTCTGTTGATGCTCTTTCCGGCAGGTGTCTACGCTCATTCAAGCTATAGCTGCATTCATTGCTACCTATGGTCATTCTAATCCTCTCTATTTCTCATATACATGTTTGTAATCTATCAATCTGCTATTGTTTGTACCCTATGGTCGCTATATATACTCCATGTCCACATATGCTATGGTCACTTCATGCATGCACTACTCATCCTTTGCATACTACTCTGCCTATGATCTACTCTGTTTCTACGCACCCTGTCTCTACTCACCTTGTACGGTGTCTGCAGTATTCTGTCTATTAAAATTTTTGTATACCCACTTTACTCCCTAAGCTATTTTGAGTTGTCAATATATTACGTAAAATACATAAATGTATAATGTAAAAATAACAACCATCCAAAGGGATTAAATTAGCAATATAAATGGATATAAGAGTGGCAATAACTTTTGTTTTTAAAAAAAAAAAAAAGAAGCACATGTTTCCTAAGATACTGTGACCTAAGACTTTAAAAGTGATTTAGAATTTCATTCCTGTAGTGTCAATGCCAAAGACACTAGTTTTTATGAAATACTTTCTCTGTCATCTTTAAAATATTTCTCACGAATGGCCTCAAAAAAATTACTCATGCATCAATTTATTACTTTTTGTTTTGGCCATTGTACCTCAAAATCATATATAGACTCCTCAATCAAAGCAGGATGCGGCAAAGTCACCTGAATTAACTAACAGTTGTCATGTTGTTATGGTAATCTCGCTGCATTTAAATGGTACTGTGGATATAGCAATTACGTATTCTTTTGAGAATGATGAACTTCCTATCGTTACTGCTGCCTGATTCATTTAATAAACAAGAATGAATACTATTTAATGATTATTATAATAATTAGCTGTTACCTCTATTTTAATATTTTATTTACTATTAGTTTATGTTATAGAATATACTATATTTTTTACCAATATTATCTTTTATTACATGAATTTTTATGTTTCATAATTACAAACATGATATAAATATTTGTATATATCTCTACTGTATTTAAATTATTAGTTATTACATTGATTCTATTGTTTGATCCTATTAATAATCATCACTGCGTAGTAAATATTGATCAATGCTGTTATCAATAACGTGTTATAAATTGTCTATTATACTATTGATATCAATCACAATCATCATTATAATTTAATAATTATCAAACAGAGTTTTCACATTGAACTCCATCTCAGACTACAAGAATAAGAAGTTTTTATGAGGGATATATTTTTACTTGATTATACTCTGGGGTACACCACTTACATAAAACCAAGTGTAATATCACATTGCGTAACTGATAGCCATCAATAGTTTTACCAATGGCAGCCATTATTCAGGTCACGAAAGTCTCATTGATCATAAACAGTACCCCCCCCCCTCCCAAACACTAGTCCATACTACCAGGACCATGCTCAAATAGGCACAAGTTCTCAGTTTATTTATATTTTCAGCCTGTAGAGTAGTTAACTTGAAGAATGCCTCCGGTCATTTCTATACTTATCTGATATGTCATTGATATGTTCTGATGCGTCAAGTGCTTCGAATATCAACCTCGTCAAAGTTCAATTGATTTCTATATTTTCATAACATCATTAATAATTAGCATGTTATGAGTGTTGTCTCCCCATTCCAACATCTGAGAAAACCTATGACATGCGCAAGTGTTTTAGCGAATGCTAAACTTTTGTTTTGGACAATTTTTGGATCACGAAATCACTGAAGTATAACCACACTGCTACTAGCCTGCTACTACTACTAATACTTCATGTACATATGGCGATGGTGCTAGCGATTTTGCTTAGAAATTGGGGCAGTCCCTCCCCCAAGTTGCGCAATTTTTCACTACTACCCATTCTTCAGCGATTCCAGTCAAAATCGCTGTTACTAAGCATAGCATTCAATTTGTTAGAGGATCGTTGATCGATCAGAGCGCTGAATATGACGAGACACTATTGGAAACAAGGGTAAAGTTTTTTTACATTGTGATTGGCTGATCAAGAAATCCGCTAGCAATTTTTTGATTTCGAACAAAACCTGGCGATAACATCAAATAAAATGCTAGCGATTGCTTAGCTATTTTACAGGAAACCGAAGTTGCAAATTCACGCAATCGCTTAGTAATCGCTATATGTACATAAAGTATTAGTAGTAGTAGCAGGCTAGTAGCATGTGTGGTTATACTTCAGTGATCTCATGATCCAAAAATTGTCCAAAACAAAAGAAAGTTTAGCGTTCGCTAAAACACTTGAGCATGTCATAGGTTTTCTAAGATGTTGGAATGGGGAGACAACACTCATAACATGCTAATTATTATTGGTGTTGTGAAAATTTAGAAATCAATTGAGTTTTGACGAGGTTGGTATTTGAAGCACCTCATAAGTGCATATCAATGACATATCAGATAAATATAGAAATGGCTGGAGGTATTCCTTTAGCTTGTGCAACTACAAGCATATGTACTCTTATTGGCGCTATCTCCATTTAAATAGTTAGAGATTAAAATTGATCATTTTATAATTAGACTTATTTCACGACATTATTCTTTGCGAACTTGATTTAGGTTTTGAAGAAAAATTTATTTGATAGTTCTTACAAACATAGATACTCTATTTTGGTGTTTTGGTCTTTCTGGTAGCTGTGTCGTAATATAGAAAAAAAAATTTTTATAAGAAATATATAGAGCACATAGACTATGTGGAGCAAAATGATCAAATATTGTCACGACAACTATAAGTGTAACTGTCATCATAAATGAAAGCCTGAATTTTCAACTTGCGAGTTTGACACTTCGTGTTTGTAAAAGCGGCATTGTTTATACATACTATTACACCCAAAAGCGTATGGTTAAAAATGTAAAGATTAATCTGAATGAAAACTGCCTGGGAGTAGTGTACACTGTATATACTTACGTAGTATCCCCCTCCCCCCCCCCCCCAGGTCTCAAGAGATCTCATGTTGAGAAACTTTTCGCATAGGAGATATTTCATGGAGTTTTAATCATCAATGGTTTTATGTCCAAATAAATATGGGTTGTACTCAAATGCTGAATACAGCCACAGAAAACACGGATTTCACGGAAATTATTTTGATTTATTAAAGTTGTCTGCTTTGACTGCATTGTAGTCCAGTTTTTACTCAAAATTTTCTATTAATTGCTTCTCCAACTTATGTTGAATGACAGAACAATGATTGGTGGGCATACGCTCTTATTCTCAAAGCATATTTTGTGAAACTGCTTTACATTTTACTATATTGGTGAAGTTTCTAGTCATTACACAATTTTTGTTGTGCAATTTAACTTACAAAAGTTATTAACTATGGCTATAACTCTAGTCACACTTGAAAATGTTGATAACTTTTTTCTTTGCAATTATAATTTTTTGTCAAAAAATATTTGATCAGAATTGCCTTTTCTGTGCTTTTCTGTGCTCAACAGCAACGCCGGAAATGCCATTATGGGAGTAAAAGTGTTGTCTACAATTAATTTTCAAGTCTACTTCTATTACCTTTCATCAGTTTTAATTTAACACTTGCTCAGTTTTCTGAGGTATTTGCTGTTCAGCATTTTAAACATAAGAACAAGTAGCTTATTTGTTAATCAAAAGTTTGACGAAAGCTTAGTTTTTTTCTAGGAAACAAATTTAGTTTTTGTTCGGTTATCGATACATCAGAAGCTTTGTTGTCCACAAAAAATAAATTGTTTCAGTTAAAAGTAATGTGTTTTAATTAATGGCAGATGGTATTGAATACCCGATAAACTAATGATCGATGTTTCTTTGTAGGAGCAAGATGATCTCATTGCTGTGAGAGCATAGTCAATAGGGATAGTGATAGTCTTTCTCAATCAGTTCAATCGCTGGAAATGGTTTATTGCCAGATGGAGTTATAGTGAAGGGTATGTTTGAGATTTGTTATTCAATTTGTTCATATATCCTTTTATGTTAGCTTTAAAATGTATTCAAAAGAAAAAATATTAGATGTATTCGCGGGCTGGTTCGACGAACATCTGCTATTGCTTATATATCGAGATCACATCGGTGGACAGGGAAAGCATAAAATATTACCGAGTAAATTTTAGCAGGCATAATTATTTTCACACATGTAAGCAATTCATCAACGACGCTTATCGCGTAGTTGATTCCCAATTATTACTCATAGCATGATGCTACAAGAAGCAGAAGATAACGACAGCGAGTCAAAGAACAAACAACTTTTCACTTTTCCGGTTGACGTTTATTTAAAGCAATCCTTTCTTGATTATAGCTGTGGCTACACACACCTACGTTTTGTTGGTATGCAGCAAAAACGCGTCGTTTTTATTCTGCAGGCAAAGTTTTGTTTTACAACAAGGCCCAAAATCGTAGACTAACATGTTGGTGTACGAAAATGTTTTTTGCTGACGCTTCGGTGATTGGACAATGTTATCAGATAACCACTTTTGATTGGATAAAATAAAAGGACAAAATTTGACGACTCTGGTGAACTTTTTTATTTTGTGACCTTGATCTAGTCATTAGTGATTGGCCAACGGTCCATTCGTTACTTGTATCAAAGAGAGTACTTTTTTATCTATAAATAACATTATTAGTTATAAATATTGTTCATTTATTGTGGCAACGAAGATTATTTATCTAATATTATAAACAAACATATTAATTAAATGATCATTATAATTAGGCCTATAATATTTATTATAATGCCTGTCTATAATAATTATATCTTTTTTACCACATTGGACAATCGATAACGTTGCGGTAATCAAACATCCGTGTGTGTAGCCACCAGAACAACGCTACGATACTTATTTCTTGTCACATTCCTACAAAATGTAGGTGTGTGTAGCCAAGGCTCGACTATAACAATAACATTCATTATTATTGTTTTCACAAAATATCTCTGCTTTTTATTATTTTTTATTATCATCAATTTATTTAAAATGTGTCATTATTGTACTTTGATAATCACAATAATTAAAAATAATAAGCAACATATATAATTTTTATTATCAATAAATAGTGATAAAAGAATAATGCCGAGAATGAACTGCTTGAAAATAAACATCACCCGCAAGAGTATATATTAATTGTGTGTGATGGATCGGTAGTGTACATGACCTTTAAGAATGCCTCTCAAATTAAATTTTACATGGTGATGGTTTTTAGAATCCACTTAAAATATTGCTATAGACCTATTTGCAAATAATATTATTTATTCGATAAATTATTTAGGTCAATCCAGCCTGCGAGTACGCCTTTTAATTTCAAAGCAAAAATTAAAAAACTGACCTGTCAAAGAGTATAAGTTAGCTATTTGAATTAATTATAAAGTGACAATAGTTTTTGTATCTTTTAAAGAACGGAAATTCCTCAGATACAGTGGCCATAGATTTTGAATTTTTTTAATAGTTTCCTGGTTGTATTATAAACATCAAAAGTGATAGTTTATGTAAACTGCTCTTTGTCATATTTAAAAATAAACGTCACCAATGAACTTGAAGACACTCCTTGGCTCTTTTTCACATGAAATTTGGTGAAATCGGACCTTTAGCAAAGAAAGTTCGTGTTTCTCTTTCTTTTGGTGAAAGGAGCAGACGTGGCAGATCATTATTTGGTATTAGTGTGTCAAATAACTTTGAATTGAAAAAAGAACGAATTATAATTGACGATGATTGATAATGCAGGTAAATAAATTACTGCCACTACTCAGGTATATTATAGATTAATAGTTATTGAAGATTCGAGGCATTTTAAAAATAGAAGTTCAAAAAGTTGAGTTTTTTGGAAATTTTTTTTGTGAAAACGAACATAATTAATATTGTTGCCATTTCATTTTAGTCCAGAAAACAAACATAGCTCACTCAGTACTTTTCACTACATCAAATACTAATTTAACATTATTTTACCAATTATAAATGACTATTTCATATTCTATAGTAGTTGACAGTAATGATATTAGTTAGTACTTGGTAAATTATTAAAATTACTTTTAAAAAATTGAGAATCCATTTTGGAAAAAACTGTTTTCCACAAGTTGTTTTGAGAGTGCCGATTTTTGAACTATTCCTTTTGAATCACCCATACCCCAGTTGCTGCTATAAATAAAGTTATGATGAAGGTTTTACTAATCATTGATTTAGTGAATAAAAGTGATGTGTTGAATGAATCAATAAGTGCCTTCATTTTAAAGCACAAAAAATCCAACAAATTCGTTACAATGGAACCAAGTGAGCAGCCTCAAAATTTTTAACAGCTTGAGTATGCCCTTGCCACATGAGCCTGTCTTCCGTACCCCGAGCCAGAGTCCGGCGACGATTAGCATCCACACCACCCTGACTAAAAACTGAAACTACGGGATTAGTTTATGACTGAGAAAATAAGTGCAGGATTAATATTTTGTGCATTCCACATGGTTTCCTGTTTCTAATTATTGTTATTTTTCATTGAAACAGTCTTTATTGCTAATTTTACCATTATTGATCAAGTAATTAATAACTTATTATTAGGTATATGATTCATTATAATTTATAACTTTTATGCCTTCTAAATATTTATTTACAATATTTTCCGCAACAAACGATAATTATTTTAATAATAATATCCCCACGGCAGATGGACACCAACGATCATATAATTTTTATAATATGCACTACTATATTACAAATACATTTGATCTTTGTAAACGAGTGGAAAATTATTATAATCTGGTCATGTGGAATCGCGGTGGCTTAGTAAACCAATCACAACACGACGGACAGGAAGAAAAATTGATCATGTCTGTTTTACTTGATCCTGCGCTGGATGTGCAATCCTGTGATGGGAACGACGGATACGAGAGATATTCTGGCTCCTGTGGCTTGGGCATAATAAATGAATAGTAAGAACTTGGCTTCATGCCATTTATTTGACTATGCGCAGTAGCCGTAGTAGCTTCACACTTATCAACCTGCGCTTATAAAAATTATCTACGTATTTATTGTTCATCACTTATTACAGGTTACTCTCTCTCTCTCTCCTAGTGATAGCTGCCATCTGCCAATGAGAAATGCAAGCAAGGCCAAGACCATGCAAATCTACCCAGCACAATAAATTACTGTTGTATCAAATAGCTAATAGGTATTTTGTTTTTGCACAAGACACTATTTTTGAGTCATAGTGATCAAAGCTGTATTATAATATATATGCACAAATGAAGTTTTCATGCTTGTAAAAGATTGAGCTGAGTAGGAATTTTTTATGGTACTGTCTATTTTTCTATGAGTGCGCTTCAATTATTGCATATTTGTAACAGCCCTTAAACTTTTAAACTGATTTTTATGCCTGCAAATACATGATTTTTTGTAATATCGTTTACTTGTTCGAGATTGCCTTTTGGTTGCAGTTTGTGTCAGTTGACTTGCGCTCAGGCATACCTGTATAGGTAAATACTAGGAACTAAATCACATGTTGTGGACCTAGTAGCCACTAGCTACTATGCAACAAACTAACAATACCAACTTATCGATGACTCATGTTACTTCCTTTAGAGAGCTTATGCAATGTCTTGATAGCAATTCCCATCAGCCTTTGGCCTAGCAGTTAGTGCGTGTGCAAGCCAGGTTTTTCCATGGTTCATTCACATATGTGCAGCGGTATGCAGTTTTTTGCTAATTTCCGAACCTTGCCCGCATAGTTTGACAATTAATTGCATCATGCAGTTAGTAGAGTGGTATGGCCAAGAAGTTTATTGCAAAAATATCTGAGCAACCATTTTAAGCACAATGCAAAAAAAGTGACACAATGTAATTGTTAGGAGTAATTTTCGAGAAAGGCTTGAATTGCTAAAATGAGCAAAACCTACATGTACAAACAGTAAAATCAGTTTGGTAAAAATTGAGTTCCATTTCGTGCAAAATATATACAAAACACCATAAAACTCTGGATGATGCTATCCCATTTGGCACCGCTTTTAGATCGTCTATAGACAGCAGCAATTATTCAGGATAAGATGGGCCTCTCCATCTAGAATCTGTCAGGCACAACGAGCTTTCCTATGTATCAAACTGTTGTGAGCAGTCAACAGTAGTTGTGTTCTTTTTTACCCAAGTAGACACCATGAAGCACATGCACATCTTGTATGACTTGGTGTTTGCTAAAACAAGAAATCAATCAGCTAGCTCGACAGCAACCAGTGAAGTTACGTAACAACCAACAGCAACATTTTACATTTACTAAAACTCCCTCATTCAGGTTGAATAAAAGAATTACTAACCACAAGCAAGCGTGCCAAAGGTATATATTACCAGTAAAATGAACCCAAAAATCGGCTTGGATTTTTAAAGCTTATGAATTATTTTACAAAGCATTCGGATGGTTTACAAAAATTCAGGACACTTTTGAAACTCTCCAGATGGTAAGGAAATGTTTGGATATTTTAAAACGCAAAACAAAATGCTATAAATCATGTCTATTTTGTCGGTGGTAGCAGTGAGATCGTTCATTCATTGTTAATTACTTCACTTACGAATCATGTGGTTGAGCAAATACGACTACTTACTATCAGTTATGTATAGAACACTCAATGAGGCAGTGTGGCTTACTATGTGAGACTAGAAAGACCAAAAAAATTCAAACAGTATTTTAGCAATGTGACTGCTGTTTGGCTAGAGGCTATAATATTTTCATTGCTCCAAACCCTTCAATTTATAGCCCTTGACTGCACCTTCCCTGCTGCAGCAGCACTAGAATCAAATTAATTTGTGTTAAACCGCGATTACTAAGCAATTTACTCAGCGATTGCGGGATTTCGCAGCTTCTGTTTCCGGAGAAATCGCTATGCAATCGCTAGCATATTTGAGGTTATCGTCAATTTTCGATTGAGATCAAAAAATCGTTAGCCAAATCCCTGATCAGCCAACCACAATGCGCAAATGCTTCATCCTTGTTTCAAATAGTGTCTAGTCATCCGCGGTGCTCCAATCAATCAATGATCATATAATAAATTGCACGCTATGCTCTGAAACAGCGAGTTTGACTGGAATCACCTAAATATTAGATATGTATTAGTAAAATGTTGTGCAATTTAGGGAGGGATTACCCTATTGCTAAGGAAAATCGCTATATGTGCATTAGGCATTACTCATGATTTACTGAGTTCATTTGTTATAAGAAATGCAACAAAGTAACAATAGGGTCCCGGCAGAGTAGTTTTGCTTTAGCGATGCAACCGGAAATAGCATGGTCGATCGTATAACTTATCATTAGAAATCACGACTTGCTTGACTATTATTTAGATTTTAGACAGTTTAAGCCATTGATATAACAAAATTTATGCAGTTTAGGAAGCTCAAGGAATCAATATGGCCTTTGAACTACTTTTTTTTTAATATTTTGTTTCATTCACTTGTTAAAAATTAATTAAATATTATGCTCGTGTGTAAAGCTATAGCTTTGTATTTCGCGGCTCATTGAGCTTGCCAACATAAATTAACGCCCTTGTTATGAGCCAGGTCCTGGCAGAATATTTTGGTGATCTGTCGAGCACGGGCCAAAAACATTCCGTGGCCGTGTTCCCTTGCTATAGGACTGTCTTAATTTCAAATCATTGGCCGCCATTGCATTAGTTGGAATCATCATCAAGTGTGATTATGAAAGCCTCACCCTATCTTGTTTGAAGGAATTGCTAAAAAAAACAAAAATGTACGGACAACTGAACGCAAGAAGGAGCTGATTGACAGGTTATAATTATTATTAGTATAGTAATAATAACGGTTGGAACAACGAACTACGAACAACAAGAACAATTATAATAATTATTATATAACAATAATAATAATTAATGGCATATAGTTATAATTTTATTATCTTTTAGTTTCAACTGTTGCGGTTATTGTTATTTAATTAATTAATATTATTGACATATCTTATTATTTTATCTATTATTTTTATTTTATAATAATAAATTATAAGATGACTTATGTTAGCGGCGCATCGTCAGTTCTAAACACCTCCAAACCCATCAGCTGCCGTGAATAGAAAAAAAATTCCTTCAGTATCGGATAAAATGAAGCGACTTTCGTTTTAACAGTGCTATCGATGGAAAGCAGGCTTCCGGTTCTTTTGATAATAGCTCCACAGAAAAATCTGCCGGGACCCCATTGAACCAGTAGAGGCAAGGTTGTTTTTCATGCAATAAGGATTACACATGTAAGATTACAGAAAAACATAATCAATTTTTTGTGGAGTAAATAAGTAACTTTGTAAAATAATTGTATCGCATTCTTTGTTCCAGGTTCTACGATTATTAACAGTGCTGGCAATTAAACTATTTATGGCTGGCTAGCTTGTCCTTAGAAACAAAGATAGAGACTAGATTTTATATAGCCTACATGATTAATTTAGAAACAACTCTAAGAAAATAAAACATTATTTATGGAAAAAAGACCAGGTAATTTGTTTAGATGGATATTGGAGTTGTAGCCCTGTGACAAGATTTATTTTATAAACAGCACGGATGCAACTAGTACAAAATATGTATTTGACGGATTCTTTGGTACCTACATGAAACTACAGTCACACTATCATTTATCTGTTGCTGCATGTACACCCAAGGAACAGGGGGTGAAAAGATCAGCGATTACAATCTTCTTTTTTTTACAATAATTGGTCAAAACACGGCTTATCATTGTTTGAAAAAAAAACAATGGAATCAGCAAAACAATTTCAGCCTGAGTCGCCAATGTCAAATAAATTGGCGAGTGAAATACAATTTGTAATTATGACGAGTCATGTTTCTCGGTTCCAATTTCAGTCAGTAGCCAACGATCATATATCACTAGATTTCCATGCAGCAAAGTTTCGACGGCTTTTTTTATATTTCAAAGACGAAAAGTTGAAGTTCTCAAGACTTCGAACTTTTCACTGTGCTGATCTTGAAGATGAAATTTTTCAACTCTTCAAAGATTCAAAGCAACAAAATTTTGTTGGTAGGATCGTAGAAGTTGAAAACTTTGTAGTTTGTGCGATAACAAACTACTAAAATTGCTGAGAATCACCAGAAACACATTATTACTTGAGTTTGAAGTGAATTTCCTTCCTTCATTAAAATAATCTTGAGAAATATAACGTCCTCAGCATCATGTTGATAATCGATAAAAAAAATAACAATCAATGGCGCTGTAATAATAAATGATTAATAATAATTATAATTTGTTTATATCAGAGTTTGAAAACAAATTACTACTTACTTTCAAGGTTCAACTGGCTATGAAAAGCCATACATACACTGGTTGATAAGTCGTAAAAAACTCATCTCATGTGTTAGTAATTAATTTTACCCCACATGATTTGGAATGTAAACAATTTGGTGACAACATGCATTTGCGAAAGCAATACTTGTCTCATAATGTTATCGTTTCAATAGGAGCTGCATATATCTCGCCCTAACAATACGATGACGTAGCAAGCTGCCAAATTACTGATACGCTTTTAGCGTAGTAATCCTCTCTTTGGTGTAGACAACTCTGCATAACTCTCTCGGAGACTTGTTTCATGAAATGCAGAAAATCAAAACTTTGAAGTTTTCATCAATCCGTTGTTTCAAACTGCTTCAAAACTTTGACGCGTGGAAATCTAGTATATTATTATATAACATAGCATAACTTACCCTTTGATTTACCAACATGACTCGCGCTGTCTCAAACCAGTCGTAAAATGAAATGCAAGTAATTCCGCCTGACATTCTAAAACGATGAAAAATACACAATGCTCATAATGCATGGATTTGGGGGATGTGATGCTCTTTTGCGTAAAATTCATAAGATGATCACTGATAGACCGCTCGATGTTTAAAATCCTAAAATGCAAACCACTGATGTAAGAAAACCACTACTTCAATCAATCACTAGTTTGATTCTAAATCCAACTAGTTTTATTGAAGATGGCACAGACACTTTTGAAACGATTTAGAAGAGTTAAAGAAAATTTCAAGTGAATATTGGAGATTATTTGGGACCTTTGTTCATCAAACGAATCGCAATAAAAATATTAAGGTCGGCAATAAACTCAATCAATAAATAATAATTTAGTTCGGAATTCAGTGATCACCAATAGTAGGTGACTGAATAAAAAAAATAACCAAAGAGCACATATTTATATTGTACTTTGGTTGCGAATGAAACTGAATAAATAAATAATAACCAGAAAATCTAGCTTGTTCATTTTCATAAACTGGTAAGTTATTCTTCCAAAACTTAACAAAACAACTACGATGGTTGAAAATCTACTAATTGAAAAAGGCAACTTCACAAACTATTTTCGTTTATTGCAATGCACTTATATGTTTTCTTGATACTTTGTGAATTGGGAATTATGTTCTGCAATCGGTAGTTTATAAAAATTCATTGAATAATTGTGGTGTTCTAAACTAATGTTCCATTTTATGGGCAACGCATCGAATTACAAACACCTATTATTTTTTGGTTCTTTGCTACACGAACATGTCGCGAATACTCTTAATAATAAATTATATGAAGTATGGAGAGAAATATTATCAACTATCTTAAAATCATTTGGAACAGTTCTTTGAAAAACTAACTGAAATATTTTGAGAAATTTTACAAACAAAAATCAGTCAGCCATATTTTCTTTACAGTTAATGCATAGATCATTTAATATAGATGCATAAATGGTAGAAAAAATACATAGTCTAATTAAACAAAAGTTAATTTAGAAGAATGCCAATAATACCAATGATAAATTCTACAGACAAAAGATTTATTTTGATTACTAGTAATGCTGAAAAAATATATACTTTCAAACTTTACTGGAATTACCAACCTTAGTGACAATTAAAAACTACTAGCAGTAAGCAGACTAGCAAATCAACATAGGTTTTCAAGAAGTATAAAATACTTGACAAAGCTTTCCGACAATGTTCTAAAGGTTTAATGCCTATGAACACCAAGAAAACTTCAGCTGGCCCAAAAGCAGCCGAGTGTTTGCGGAGAACATTGTTTCTGTGGGAGCCATATGCCATGAACAGAAAATTGGGCATAAAAATCAAAACTTTAAAAAAAAATTACGAACAAAAATCTATCAGAGCACTAAGTCTAAAGCTTCATTTACACTGGGCGTTTTGTCTGCGCTTTTGCCAACTCTGACCAAGTGATGCCCAGCGTAAATGGCAAAACACAATTAAATTTAGGCATCGATGAATGTCAGAGCTTTGGGGCAATGTCACAGAGCTCTGCCTAATTGGCTCGTTATCTTGTTGCAGGAACCAATCAAAATTAATGAAAGCATAAATGCCAAATCACATTGGTTGACACACATGCCAGCGACTACAGTAAAGCAGCAATTGTAAAACTTTACTTGAAAACTTTCGCGTTGCTGCAGACAGACGGTGTCGGTAAACTAGCAGACAAAACACCCAATGTAAATGAGCTTTACGAGACCAAAAGTGAGCTAAGAGTGTCTGCTCTTAGAAAATTAACTCAAGGTGATCGATTCACCATGTTTTCAATACATTTGTGACATTTATTGAGAGAGTACCATAATGAAACGAATAAAGTGTCCACACTTTCAGTAATATATGGTATGGTGGCTCATAACGTCAGACGGTTTTGTTTTCAAAGCGTAAGAACAGATTTGAAATAGTCTAAACGGTTTGCAAAACGTCTTTTACATTGAAAATAATTTGTAATAGCAGTAAAATAATCCAAGAAACTACATGTATATGTAAAAATGGGCTTGTTGGTTATAATAAATAGATTGTCAGCCTCAGCAGTTGCGGGGTACGTGAAATAAAACTGTATGACCTGTCTCCCAATACTAAATTTTGCAAAGCGTATAGCTGTTTTGCAAATAATTCAAACGGTTTAGAAATTGCTTCAGATGATTTAGAATATTACAAACCGTATTAACGCTTTAGAAAGAGTATGAACTATTTATAAACCGTATAAATTATTTTGAAATAGTTTGAATCGTTTTAAAATAATCTAAACTATTATGAAATAATTGTATTGGGTTGCAAAGCACATGGCTTTCGAACCAAAGGCCATCATCTTTTTTATAGCCTCTATGCCACTTTATCAACACAGATGTAGATCAACAGACATAGAGCAAATTCACGAACTGTATAAAACTGTTGTTAAATATAATCTCTGAAATTAATTTTTTACAATTATAATAAAGTTGTATATATTACTTAAAATATTATAAACAAATAATATTTATTAAATAAAAAAAATTATTTGTATATTCAAAATAATTTCAACTGTTCAGTGGTTAGTAAAAAATTATCAATCGTAAATGGACTAGACATCTATGATCAATCGAGAAAAACCAGCAAATCGGCTCAGAGTTTTCAAAGGGTATGAATGATTTCACAGAGCATTCAGAGGATTTGCAAAACTTCAGACTACTTCAAAAGCGTTCAAATGGTTTGGAAATCGTTCAGACGTTTTAAAGCGCAAAGCAGAAAACGTTCTGAGCCACCATAGTATTATATACATTATTGCAACAATTTTTTTTAATTATTTTTATTATAACGCAACTTCATTACCAATCATGCATGGCTCACTGTGTAAGTATGTTGAAACAGTAGCATTGACAGGGCATATTAACAGATTTACATGAGATTGTAGCTGTAGCTGCAGCAGAAGTTATAATAGTGGCACAGGATGATAAGTAGTACTACTAGTTAGCATTGTAGTAGTAGCAGTGTTGTTGGTGGTAACATTATTGGAGCAGTAAACCTTGTAATGGCATTCGTTGGTGTAAACAAACATACAAGTGATGCTTAAATAAATAAAAAATCAGACCGACATGTGGCGTGGTTAACATAATAATGTAATAAACAAATGATGATTGATGTATAAATTAATAATGAAACGTTAATATAATAATATACATTGCTATTATTACGACTATTATTATTATTATTGATATTAATACTATTATTACCATTATTAGTAATAAAATGGTATACTTACTACGGGGTACGGACCATTCGAAACTGACGGTTCGAAAATGGACACTTCGAAACTCTTTGGGGACGGGGGTTTGTGATTTGGGGTTGGGGGGTTGAGGTTTAAGAGTTTCGAACAGTTCATTTTCGAAACGTCAGTTTCGAATCATGGCGGAATCACTTACTACGCCTTTGGAAAATTATTATTATTTATCTTGCAACTTCACGTAAGGCTATTAAGTTAAGTTGAATGTTGTACGATGAACGCTTTTTATTCATTTATCGTTAGTTTAGATGATTGGTATAAATTAGACTAATCCTTGTAAAGTGACAGAGCATAATAATTGATAATAATAAGATCGCAATCAACCAAAAAGCTGTAGTATTGCAACAACAATCATAATAATAATAATACATGGCATATATGTGATGAAATTTAATGCAAATATATAAACAAAATGAACAAAAAGAATGATAACTAGTTGAAAATAGTAATAATATTATTATCACTCAGACATAATATTATATTATCCGTAAATTATCAACTTATTTATTACTAATAATATTATTTATTACTAATAATATTATTTACTAATAATTATAATTATTAATAAAAATAACCATTTATTATTATCATTATTATTGTTGTTGTTAGTTACTAACTCAGCTAGTTTGTTAGTAGTAAGTAGTATAAATAAATAATATTCAATTATTATTATTTAACTTATTTATTTATCATTATGATTATTAATTAATTATTATTTCTCATTTTCCACTACTAGTCATTGCATCATCTTATCTTCTTACCAATTAACTATTATTATTCTCACTAATAATAATTATTATTTAGAATTCATAGTGATTTATAATCATCATCATATCATTGATTGATAATATTGTTTAACTTTATGGTTATTGGGGAGATATGGATGGTAGGTGATGATGATGATGATGATAAGAAGATGGATGATATAATAATTATAAATAATAATAATAATAATCATCATCATGGGAAATTATTAAAACAAACAATAATAATTATTTATTTATAAGAACAATAATATAATAATTATAATAATATTTATTTAAATTGTTTGTATTATTATTATTAATTATTATATTTATTAATTAATTATTATAATTATTGTTATTCAAGTTATTATTATTATTTATTATTATTTTTTATTATTATTAATTAATTTATTATTGCAATTTTTGTATCAGTTAATAAATGCATACACCTTTAAATAGTAGTAAAAACAATGAGCTATACCATAGCAAATTGGGTGAGTAGGATTCACGTGTGTAATTAATAACAGCCAGTCAGTGTCTATTGGTTCTCTCATCTGCTGAGTGAGGTAGGTTACTTCACGCTCACATTTCAACAGTCAATCAATCGATCCGGAAATGACGCCTTCAGTTTACAGAGCTGATAAAAAATATTTCCCAACTCTAATAAAATGTTTCTATGCCACAGACACATGACATTGACTTTTTTCACAGATTTTTGAGCATAAAAGCAAAGAGGATAGTCTATTCTCTTTGCATAAAGGTCAAGCCCTAGCCTCAGCTCTTCCTCTTAACAACACCCTTCTGGGTTTCATCCCCCATGTAAGGAGCGCAACTTCGAAATTTGACGTCACTGGTTTTTGCGTACTCAAACCAGTGCATATTAGTAAGGGTGAGAGAGCAAATCTTGAGCATAGCACAGCAAATAGTAGGCATAACACAGCAAATAGTAAACGTAACAGAATAAATTGTAAGGGACAGACAACTTGCAATTAACTTGACTATAGGACACATAATGCTGAGGGTAGCAGAGAGAATCTTCAATATAGCAAAGCAAATTATGAGGGATAGAGAAGTAATTCTGAGCATAAGAGAACAAATTATAAGGATAGAAAACAAAATTGTAAGCATAAGAGAATGAATTTTAGGCATAGCAGAATAAATAGTAAACATCAGATACCAAATTCTAAGGGTGAGACAATTAATTCTAAAGGTAACAGACTGAATTGTGAACATAAGAGAACAAATTTTGACTATGAAACATAATTGTAAACAACACACAGCAAATAGTAAGTAATTTTTGAGCATTTGGCACTCCATAAAAGCAAGTTGATTTGTAATGTTTGTATTATTTATCCTGGTAGATCAAAATGTTTCCTTTTTTTCCCCACACTTTTGTGAGAAAATAAAAACTATTTCATTGGACCACGTATTTCAACCGCAATGATAGCATATATAAGCGTGATCGCGTTACTTCAACGTTTGGATCCCTAGCCCATTGCATGTGGCTCATCAACGTATCTCTCTCTACAGGCTCACTAGCTCTAATATCTTCGAATGTTTTTGTTAAAAGGGAATTTCACTCCGTGTACTGATGTCAACAATGAGTGATTTTTTACCACCACAAGAAATAATTGGTATTTATAATTTGAACTATTGCTATTGCATATAAAAGAATTTCATTTATGTCATGGTATGCCTCACCGACGGGAATGTTTTATAATTCTCAACTGTCAGCAATATTTTTATTGGATACCACCCACTGTCCCGCTACAACCAACAACTTTGCAAGGCTTTATGCTTCATTTTCACCTCTTACTCTTCATTTGATCTGCAGACATGGCATTTTTGTAGAGCTTCTTTTTTTTTAGCTTTACAATAGAATATACAAAAAAAAACTATATGATTTTGTGTCACATCTCAGTAATATCTGATAGCTGCAAAACCACCAATTGAACTATGGTTTTTGTCTTGTACTCGTGCAGCTCTTTACTTCTCAGTTTCTTATCGCGTATGTTCATTATACCTGTCAGAATACCAAATTTATATAGTAATTACTTTACATGCACTAATTACGATGTGAAGTTTATTGGAAATTGTGGCAAATTACCTTAAAAAACCATCTGTACTTTTTATTATGAAAATGAATCATTATATTTTTAAGTTATATCACCTGTGTTTATTGTTTTCTAGTGTGTATGTGTGTGTAAAAGTTACTACAGCTAAGGAAAGTAATTGAGCAATTGGAAAATCAATGATGTATATCCATGTCATTTTACACCATCGGCACTCTTCCATTAGAACAAGATAGAACAAGAAAAGAAACATATTTTTTGGAGGTTTAAAAAGATGCATATGTCATTGAAAATACAAAAATATACATTTGCATTTCTGTACCAGTATAGTGATAATCAGTCCATTGAGCATAGTGTTGAACCCAGATTTTTTTTCCATAATTTATTTTCGTGTGACATCCAAGTGAATTCGGAGTGCACAAAGCTGTAATAGCCTGTTTACAATGCCATTGCATGCAACCCTCATTTCTGTGGTGACTGCCTAGTGAAGGCATGAATAAGTTGTAATAGTTTAATTCTTATACGGTACAGTGAGGTAATTGCGAGATGATATCGAATGTAAGCTACAGAAATTTCAACAGTGACCATTTATGTCAACCTAATTTTATATGGGGATTTGATTTGGTCCATTTTCAAAATGATTTGATTTAAGTCAAAAAATTTTGATTTGCCCCCATCTCTGAATAAAGTAGGGTAACAGTTGTGTAGAACACTTGGTTGAGTGCAGGAGAGTTGAGGATAGGAAGATCTGAGTATAGGATAGTAGATAACTAGCTTGATAGAAGACCAGCAGTACCCACAGCCAAAGCCTGTCTGTCTTGTCAAGACAGGCAACCACAGCCACTCTAATTGCTACTAGTTAGATAACCACTTTCTACATGTATTTCCTATCATCATGATATTCATCATAACGAATGAAATTACTTATCAAAAGAATGATTGACACCTGTAGTGATAGCAGGCAGTCAAAGGCAGTCCTGTAATTCATCAATGAAAAGGCGATGCACTGCTGCATTGCCAAGAGACTCGGTGTCAGTGCATACATGCTCGCACAACCAATGCTGCAAATCCCATGCTTGACTGATTTGAGCATAGCCCTAGATTCAACTAGATGATGATATTTGTTGCAAGTTTGTAAAATACTTTAAGGCTACGAAATTGAATTCAGTTCGGGGAATACAACTCCAATTTACTGCTAGGGAGATAACTCCAGCTGAATTACGATATTTGCTCAGACGGAGAATAGGAGAGGAGTTTGATAGTGAGCGCCACTAACTTCATCCGTTTTGGAGTCTGAGCACTTAGACTAAACCATTACCTAATGTTATCCTTTTAACATTTTCTGTCGACGATTGGAACCAATCTGAGTTGGCATTTTCGACTATAGCGATTTTTCCTCTCTTACTCAGATCATCCAGAGCTAAAATAGCCATTCTATTCCTCATCATTCTTGTTAGGAGATTCATTTTAGCCATGCTCCTAATAAAGTTTTCAGTATTCCAGGAGCTACTGTGCTAAAAATAGGTCCTAGTAGGGAAGCTAGAAATCCTGTTTTTTGCAATACAGCTTGTTTATCATCTATCGTTGATTTCCTAACCAGACTAGCAATGTCCTCCGCACTCCGTTGCGACTGATTACACTGAGCAGTTGACAAAGGTATCGTTCCACTTATAATGTCTTTAGCGCATTCCATTAGAGTCATCTTGAGATCTATTTTTTGTAATTTGCTATTACAGACTTTTGAATTTAGGCGGATGCGATGTTGAGTGATAACAAAAACTCTGCATTTTTTTTAAATTTTTGCTGCAGAGCTTTTGTCATTATATTACTAATGTGTTAAACTGCTGAATAACAAAATATGTGTGAGATGAAACGAATACTAATTCTGTTTATATGCTTTTACTTGGGTACATATAATATCATACGACCAGTTGATGTAAAGTTTTCCAATAGCCTGTGTTGATCATCCATTTGCTGAGACGTATCCACCTGTAGAAAAGAGTATGGCTTCTTTGTCGCTTGTTCAAGAGACTCTTGTACATATTTTACTCTTGAGGGAAAGCATTGATGAGCCAAACAGCTCATCAAACAAGAGTCGTTGTGGTTTTTGAAAAGCAAAAAAAGTGTCTATTTAATGAAATTGTTCGACTTCATTTTAAAAACAGAATCTGAACAATAAAACATACACGTATTACAATGATACTACTTTTTGTATACCAAGCATTGGTATTAGCTTTACCAGAAGGTATCAATTATCAACCATCTGTTTTGTCCATCTCTGGGAAAACTCGTTGTTATATCTATCATTCCCTCATGAAATATAACTCTGGGTACATCGTCAAAGACTTTTAGGTAGGCTCCATAACAGTGATGAACTTCTACCGGTGGACGATAAGCTGTAGTTTGAGTAGTTTAAATATTTCGTAAAATCGCTTATGTCTTCCCTGAACTAGTTGGTCCTGCAATCATCGCTGTAAAAGGAGAACACATCCTTGCGTCAAACTTTTCAGGTTTCCGAATAAAGGATATTTTTGTCATCCAACGATGGTTTCATTTATGATTCCATTGGGAGAGCTTTTCGCTTTTCTTATTTCCTCGATAGCATTTTCATACATACTAAACTCAGTAATACCTTCAAAAGTAGAAAGTCCGATGAAAAATACCAAAATCATCCTAATTATTAGTGCTTTACATTTCAGATTCAATAAAACATCTACAATATCGCTAGTAGTATCATTAACAGCGCCATTTTCATTCATCCATCTCATCTCAACATCTTTCTCTGTCAACATCTTAGCTTTCATTAGCAATACAATAATACAGCGCTTCATTTTTATGCAATACTAAAACCCCAATCAAAAATCAAAAATCACCAAAACATTTAAAACACCTGGTGCACACAAAACAGGTGCCAACATGGACCAGGAGAACCCGATAAATAATCAACATACCACACCAGTAGATACCATACATCTAAACACCTGGTGCACGCAAAATGGCACAGGCCCAATAAATGGGACCAGGAGAGCCTTCAACAAAACTACCATAACATACAAACCAATATCTAAATCAACATTCCACATTATAAATTCTGAACATTCTAAAACACTCAGTGCACACAAACAGGTACCTCACCGGCTCTCATGGTAACTGGTGCATACTTTAAGTACACCTGGAACCGCAGCACCTTTTCCTTAGACTCCATGACAGAGATCTGCTCCCTTATTCCTACTGCCGGGCTTTCACAAGTACAGGAAGGTAGTAAGCAAGTATACACTTACTACAACAAGGCGTGCAGTCCACAGGAACGCAACTACTGTAAGACTAGGAGATAGCCGCTGGCAGTAGTGAAGCCTGTCAAGCAGTTCTGCCCCTACCTCTATGGCCAACACTTCCATCTCTGGACAGACCAAGCCTCCCTGTTGTGGCTGGGTCATCGCCGGGAACCTACCATTCAGGTAGCCAGATGGCTAGACACCCTTTCGGAATTCAGGTACACCATTGAACACAGGAGCAGCCCCCCACATGGTAACGCAGACGGTCTGAGCCGGAAGAGCCTGCATAATGCAGGCAGTGGGGTCACATCCAGGAGAGAGACATCAAACCTTCCTGTCAGGTACCCCCATGCCGTTTAATCATTCCAACCGGATGTTGATCTAGTCCAGACTCAGAGTGAAGCCAAGCATGCTGTAGCTGTCATCTATCAGGCGGTGTCTACACAGCATCCCCTCACCAAGGAGGAGTTGGAGCTTGGCAGCCAAGAGTTGAGACGGTTGAGCAACTGCATTAGGGCTATGAGACTACAGGCATATGGTATGTTGGAGCTGCCGATCTCCCCCGATTGCCGCTCTCAATGGTGTGCGGTCTGCCTTGCAGGATTACGTGGCCACACAGCTTGGCAGACCCATTTCGTTGTACACCAGAGAACACACAGGAATCTTAAGCACCCCCAGCTAATGTAGTACTGGCCGGGTATGACTGCAGATGTGCGTCGAATGGTCAGGTGCTGTGAGGTTTGTGAGGGAGCCAAGAGTGGCCATATAAAAACTGATGCAGGCCGTCAGCACATGTATGCTGGCTTTCGATTTGGTGGGCACTTTTTCTGAAACTGGGTGTGTAAATGCCTAGATCCTGGTGTTGATGGACCAATTCACCAGGTGGCAAGACGCTCTGGCCCCCCAAATGCTACAGTCCCGGTAGTAGCTTGTGCCCTGGATGAGCGAGCCTTCAGTTATTTGGACATCCCTGAACAGATGCACATGGACCTGTGAGCAGAGTTTGAATCCCAACTGATGAGAGAACTGTGTCTTTTGTGGGGTATAGAGAAGACTCCGACCACCCCTTACCACCCACAGGTCAACGGGGTTGTTGAAAGAAACAGCAGAGTGCTAAGTGATGCCCTATGGTCCTTTCTTTTGAAGTGTAGCCCCAGTGACTGGGACTTGTTACACCCTCAACTGAGGAGAGCTTTCAAAGCTACCCTCCAGAAGTGCATGAGATCTTGAGAGAACAGAAAATGGAAGTTAGAGCAGAAGAAGGAGAAGAGCCCGGTTTACACATGGTTGGGAACCAAGTATGGTTAGAAAACTGCCCTAGACACCGTGGAGAAAACCCAAAGCTACAGGCCAAACTTATGAGTCCCTGTGATATTGAGGAAACTTATAGTAACCATACCTACCTCATCAGCAGACATGGCCAGAGCTCAGTACAAAATGAGTGCCGCCTTAAGCCCTACTATCCAAGTGTTCACCCCAGTGCACAGGCACCAGCAGCCGTGGAGCCTACACGGAGCCCTAACACATTTTGAGACCATAGACACTAAACACCAGCCCCCCTGTCCCCCTTGCCAACACCCCTCGTTTGAGCCAGCCCCCACTTGAGACAGAGCACCCACCTCTCCTTCGGCATGCACCATTTTTTAAGCATCCTAAGGCACAGAGACCTCCATTCCCACTGGTCTTGCCCAGTGAGTTTGGTGTCAATCAACCAAAGAGTATTGCCAAAAACGACCAGAGAAAGAAGGAGTTAGTTTCTCTGGTGGCTGCACCACCCCCACCTCCTACACAGACTGAGAAACAGACACCCCCTGTGAGATTTTGAAGACAACGGCAAAATGTTGGTCTCCTCATGCGGTATGGACAGCCACTGTGTCACTCCGTTGAAGTAACAGAAGGAGTGTAAATAGCCGCTGAGAACAGAATAATTTTCAAAAATTATTGCAGTCAAAAGGGAAGGAGAATGATTGCCCACAGGGCGGTTATTCCACCTTTCTGGATGTCAGAGGATAAAACATATTTTGGCGATAGCATATGTAAAAAATCTAGCAATAGTTTCCATCTCCCCAAAAGATATGGATTGTCAAAAACTGAATTTAGTCGCCTGCATATTACTCTTCATCCAACCCTGGCAGCTAGCTGCCTTGCATCCAAACTAGATCCAACCAGCCTGCCGCGATTGGGAAACAGCAGATCTACGAAATTACACAGTATGATAAGACATGTTATGGCCGGGGCTCAAAGCATGGATTGCTCAGATGACGCTTCGCTAGAGCCAGAGAGCGGGTGCATTTAGGTGCAAGAGGAAGAAGAGTTCTTGATGGAGGTTGCTTCTGCTGCAGCACAGCCACTTTCTCTTTGGTCTGCATGGCGTCCCACTTGACGCATTCCTTCAGGCAGAGCAGTACCCCTGTATCAGTACAATCTAAGAACAAAGAAGAAACGAGAGAGAATCAATTGCTAGGGATTGATGAACAAGCCGAGCTGATTGATGTTTGGGTGCACCAGAACAGCTCGCCCTGTTACCACTTTGCCCTTAGGCAGCCCCCCCCCCCCCCTAAACGCACTTCTGGAGATCTGCTTCTATTATACATAAGTGACCAAAAGAGTAGAGAGTTTTTATCCTAGTTTTAGATATCAAATCACCAATAGACATCAAGTTTCAATTTGCCAGGAGTTAGGGAGTAAAAGAGAACCGAAAACCAACCATGTTTTTGAAGGCAATACAGACTCAAATGCCAAGAGTGGAAGAGAGTATAGAAAGTAACAAACAACAGGGTTTCATGTGTTAAGACAAGAGCAGGCAAACTGGATCCAGAACCCTTATTGGTGTACGCGAGTTTGGCCTTGTGAATCTAGGGTCGGTATGCCTGGTAGTTGGTCTGAAGGAGAGAATACAGTGCAGGTAGAGTGAGCTTCTATACTAGCACTGTTGAATTGGTCAGATGCTCCAAGGTGGCATAAAACAAAGCAACAAGGTAAGGGTGTTCATTTTGTGAGATACGCTTGTGGAATCTTGGTTGGTAATAGTAATTTACTAAGGAGTGAAGGCTCTACCCCTTTATGACTGGCAGCTGGAAGGTGGAGTTGATACTTTACCTCATCATTAACAGTGGCTGTACAGCACAGCATTGCATGGCATTGGTAATGCCAGAGTGGACCAATCATACTATACACAAAATATTGTAATGGTTTTCCCCGTATATGGAGTTGACCGTTACTGGTACATACAAAGAGTGATATATTGTCCGGCTTTGATTCAACTGTAATGGTCGCATAGCAGTAGAGCAGCAAAGCTTTGGTGGTTTATCTCAAGTGTTAGAAATAACCAATTGCTGCTATACAGCAGGCACAACTGTGTTCAGGCAACCGGCCACACAGATATCACAGATTTGAAGGTAACAATGGTTTATTACTACCAAAAAAAGCAACAATGTCTAATTGCAACGCGCAAAAGTAAATGATTAACAAAAATATAAATAAAGAAAGATATCACTATTGGCAACGGTCGAGTGAATACTCAACATACAACTGGTCAGAACAGTTCACTTGCTAGTTACTTCTGAGTCCTCTACTACTCGATGTCTCTCTACGATCTGAGCGTCTGTCTAAGCACTGATTAAGAGCTAAGAGCTGATTAAGAACTGAAGAGCTGGGCGGAATGCAAGAGTATTTATAGGAGATAGATAATCAACTAATAACATATACATATGATTGGTTAAAGATAATACCCCAAGTGAGGCATAAAAAAGCAAGCATAAGCTGGTAAACTAGCACTAGGTAATAACTATAAATAAATACATTTGAGTCAGGACACTAGTGGCGTTAAATCCTCCCCTAGGCTTGGTTTGGGTGAGCGGCAGGTCAGCTGTACTCTTGTGTAGTCAACCGTAGTAATCCAGTGAGCATTCTTTAGGTAGAAGAGATATATATATATACAATAGCACCTGACGAAGATTAGGGAGCCGCACTGTGCAAATCTATCACATAGGCCGCTTCAACAATCAAGTACTTCCGTACTGATAGTTAAATAGGCACAGGGTGGCCATATAAATAGGAGGCCGGGGATAAATATGGGAGTATATAAGTATGAGTACATATACAATGGAGTCTCAGAGAGACTGCTAACTACAAAACCTGTAGTCCGAGGCACAAGACCATGTGTGAAGAGAGTAAATATGGTTAAAACCTGCCAACTGACAGTGGGGATTAAATGGGTTCCAAGAGTCTCGAAGAGATTGTCGACTACAAGACCTGTTGTCCAAGAGGCACATACAGAGTTCGTCTTGAAGCACAAGACCATGTGCGGAGAGTAAATATAATTAAAACATGCCAACCGGCAGCGGAGGGAGTGAACTGGAAGGGGCTGAAGAGTCAACTGACACACCAAGGCAGTGTAGACACATTAGGGTGGTGTCATGGGAAAGAGGCATAGCATGCTATGCTCTAAAACAGGCAACCCCATAGAGTCTTTTGAATATCTTTCAGGTGGGAGATCTCTGTCTTTAGAAATTCTGCTCTGGTTCTCAGCTGCTCGATTTCGGCTTCAGTAAGGGTTCCAGCTAACACTGCCGTTCTCATTTCTTCCAACTTGTTCTCAAATTCTTTGATGCTTTCACCTATAGACAATGGCCAGCGAGCCCGGTTCTGTAGGCAATGTATAGGCAGGCTAACCTCTGGAGCAGGTCCTACTGGAGGTGCAGGAGCAACTGGCGAGGAGACATCTCTCACCACACATGGGGGTGTAGATACAGGGGGAGAACAAGACACAACCATGGCTCCAGAGCGAGGGGTGACGATGGTACAGGGCTTCCTACGTATCTTCCTCTTGGGAATCCGGTAACCGACCAAGAGAATTGACATCAGCGGTGTAATACCAGCCCGCGATGGAGAAAGTTCCGGTTGGGTAGGAGCTGTAGGTAGAGGTTCCGCCTCCACAGGAGTAGAGGGACCAGAGTAGGTGACGGTGCCTGTCTGGGTAGGTCTGCAGGACCCAAATTCCTCAGAGGGTGACCAGTGCTGATACCTGCAAAAGGCCGGACAACTTTCACCATCAACGGCGTAGATGTATCCCATCAGTTGGTAGTGCTCAGGGTCTTCTGGTCCTGAGCCCCGCTTCTTTTGATGCCCATAAACACTGTCACGGGAAAGAAGAGTTCTGGCACTTACACAGGTATCTGACAAAGTGCTGGTGGACATGGACCGAAAGTTGGCGCATTTTCATATCCTGGTAATGGCATATCTGACAGGTACTACGCCTAGCTTTCTTGAGCTGCTTCTGTATCGCCTCCTCAGTGGAAGGGGCTATCCACCGCAGTAGTCGATGGGTGATGGGTGGCTTATTGCCAGATGTGTGAGGGGCAGTAAATTCTTCTGATACGGTGGGGGCAGGAGGTGTGACACACCAAAATCTACTAACTGCACCAAGGGAACAGTAGTAGGGGGTGATGAGCTAGCTTTAGCTGCAGAGAGGGCAATGGGTGCTGTTGAAACAAGCATGGAAGAAATCTCGACCTTACGCCTGGTAGGTATGAGGTCTCCCAAGGGAACTTGCTTGGCTGGTTTTAAGTTCACTGTCCTACTTCTCATTGAGGAACAGCCTGGCTAGGCAAGGCAAGAGCTGGTGGCCACGGCAGTAAAAAAAACGTCCTGCCCAGAGGGACCGATCAGAAGTGAAGCTCCTCTCTGTTTACTCAAGCGATCTTTCCCAACAATTGCATCCCCTCACGTGTAACGGTGTGAGACATACGGGTAGGGCTATCTGCTCTCACAGTGACAGTCACCATACTGTGACTAGGCTACGTACTGGAGGATGTAGTGGTGGGAAGAAGGTACCATATCAGGGAGGGTACAGAAAAGACTGGCTGCGAAGTAGGTGTACCACGAAGGGGGTAAACGCCAGCAGAAAACGGAAGGGGAGTAACCTCTGAATCCAACTGACGAGAAGGGGAGAAATGCGTCAAAGAGAGAGGATCCCTGGTAGAGCTATGCTTCTGGATCCAGCTATCCAGTTGGTGGTCAGAATTAGAGAGTGACAATCTACTCTTTGCTAAGCTTCTAGGCTGTACCGACAGAGAAACCTTTTGTGTAGGTGGAGATTGTCGATGGTGGTGACGAGCGGGATTCTTCTCTGGTAGATTATCTGCAGCATCGTCGATTTCCATCAGAAATCTTTCTTCTTCTTCTAACTGAAGAACAGCGTCCTTGACAGGTGAAACATCCTGAGAGCAATTCAGGGCAAAGTGAAAGTAGTGTTGGAGAAAGTCAGCAGCGGTGAAAACATGTACTGTGGCTTTAGAAAGTTGCGTAGCAATGGCAGTTCCCGTGCTCAACAGGCATTGTCATTGACTCATGCCTGGCTGACAAACAGGCGGGGGCGGATGCCTTTCAACGAGCTGGTTGGCGGGTGCTGTATTCAAGCGCATGTTACTCTGGACTGAGAGTAGATAGGAAATAACTTTTTTTTCTACCATGTTTGCTAGACTGTTTTTTCTCGAATGGTGTCCAGTTTGGGGGGAGGGGGGTTGCTACATCCCTGTCAGGTTTAATATACTTCTGTTTTGGTACCAACTGTTTCGGTAATTTTCTGTCGCTGGATAAATACTTGACAGAACTTTTGCCCAATTCATCGACTTTGAGAACTGGATGATTTTCTTTCCAAGGGCGTAAAACTTGTCCAGTGGTTGTGAGAGAGTCTATGCCTTCTACTGGTGGCCCGTTTGTGGGAGTTTCAGTGAGAACTGAATTAGGAGAGTTCCTCTTCATTTTAAACAATATATTACATGCTCTCTGTTGATCCACTACTTTTGTTGTTGTAGTTGACAGACTATAACGCATGGGCGGGTCAATACTTCAACCTGGTTTCCGCACTAATAGGTTAGTTGGCTGGCTTTCACTGTGACTGAGCACTGGATTCATCTCCACTTTTTTTGGGACAACTCCCTCACACTTTGGTCATTCTGGTCTTCCTCAAGCTTACTGTGAGTGACTACGGGGTTGGTAGGTAGTGGTTCTCCTGGCCGCTCCAACTTGGATTCTCTCTTGTACTCTTTGGCTGCTCCTAGCTTGGTCACTGCAGTCTCAATACTCTGCCTAGTCACCCAGGGTGACTTGTTTTGAATGAACTCAATTTTCACTCTTTTTTTCAGCAACCATATGAGAACCTCGGTCATACACTGTGGGAGGCTTAAGAGGTCAGATGCAGGAATGCTGATGTCTAGGAGGTGGCAAAATGTGTGGCTTCCACTTGAAAACAGTTGGTGACGGTTTGGCTGGACAGTGGTAAAGTAACTCTGCGTGCCGATCTGGTACAAGTGGTGGTGTCTCCATTGACGCGTAGCTGTTCAATGTGGGAGATCCTATTGTTATTCACCAGTCGGCTGCCTTCCTCATCTGTACAATGCATTTCACGCCTTGAGATCACTATGGCATGTTCACCAAACTCCAAACAGCAGTCATGGTCAGTGAGGAAGGGCATCCACAATATAGCATCCTCGTTTAAATGGCTAACTACAAATGTAGCCGCTGTCCTTATGTCTTTCAACTGTAGGGCTGCCTTCACTGTCCCGTAGAAGGGGATTGGTGTCTCGTCCGTCATGATTTCATGTGACCACTCTCCTTTTTCTTCTTCACTGTTTGAGGCAAGCGGTTGAAAACATGTTTAGATAAGATGTTCGTTGTGCAACCGGTGTCAACGAGGAGTGTGACTGGCTGGTTCACCAATCTATCGGTAAGGAAGTAACTCGCTCTATAGGGCCTCTCTACTTTCTGGTCAGGTACCCGGGTGGACTGTACTTCAGTAGCACGGGAAGGAGGGGGCATCACTCTGACTGGTGAGTGTGTGGCGCGCTCCATTGGTTGACTAACTGGTACAGCTACCCCTTGCTGAGCTAGGGCAGGCTGGAACTTCAGGGGGCCGGTAAGTTGTATTGGTGATAAATCCAGCAAGGATGGTATGATTAGTTCGTTCTGCACACTTCTCTCTCTCTTTATCTGTAGGGTGACTTGGCCGTCACTTGTATTGAGTATTTTTCCATCAGGAGGTGGCGGCTAACTTCTTGTATGGGCTCTTTGTGAGCCGGCAGAAGAGGTAGGCAGCTTGGCATGGCCTGTTTCAGCCCGCTTATGTTCTCTTTGCAGGGGCGCCTTATCTAAGAGGGATATGGGCACAGGGTTATGTTTTTCTGTCTTCTTCATTTCATTTCTCCACCTTTTTGCCTCATCGCAGGTAGCGGTGTGATAGCTACTGCGGGCGATGTTTGTTTCCCGCCACTGGAATCTCTCTTGGTGTGGGGACAGCTGGCTGTTTGGACGGACAATACCTACTGTAGTATCCAGGCTGTCCTCAGTTCCAACACAGTGGGGTGAAGAACGAGCTGTTGTAAGAGGTGGCCACTCATTGAGAGTGGTGGTAGGTGTTGCAGGAGAAGGGTGGTACACAGTATGAGGAGCCTGAACAGGAGGTTAAGGAGGAGGCTGCACCCCAGGAGGAGGTGTATGCACTGTCTGTTGCCGCTGTCCCAACTGTTGCATATCAGTGGCCATCTCTTGTACTGTCTGAAGCAACCGTGTTGTGGTATCTTTGTACACTGGTGCCGGCTGAGTGATGGTGACTGCTCGCAACTGGGTAAGAGTGATCTAGTTCTCTATGAGCCGGTGTGACCACGGCAGCTGTCTGTGAATGATGGTAATGGGTCATGGAAGGTTGATGGTGTTCTTCGCCATAACTTTCCTTGTCATGTTTTTCTACTATGCGCACTCTGGGTGGCTTGATGTCTGTGAAGGCTCTCATCTGGAGGAATTCACCTCCAGCGTGGACATCTACCTCTAGGCTTCTGGGATTCACTGCAAACAAATGTCTTTGCAGATACGGGTGGCCCAGGGTGGTGGCAAACGTCTCTAACACTAGACGCTCTACATGTCCATGTGGCAAGTCTTCATATGCAAAATATACTAGTCTCTCAACGCCATTGGCATGCTCCTGCAAAGAAGTCTTCGGAGCTTTCTTCAGTTGGGCGATGTTCTGTAGGGCCTCACGGCGTGTCAGGCAAAAATCAGCACGGAGTGCGGTGAACACAGCTCTAAGGTTGTTAGGCTTGCCACAATCTAAGGCATCTTCACAGAGTGCTTCTATCACACGTAGCAGAGAGGCATGATTGTCTCAACTGTTTGCTTCAGCGACTTTCAGGAACCGACCAATGAAATATTTGACATTACCCTGTCCATTGAACTTTGGTGGTTTGAAGACCGGCTCAGGTGCGCAGGGTGGAGCACTCCTCTAAGGGTTTCTGCTTGTACTCTTTGGCCTCCCACCTCTGGTGGGCGCAGCTCGGGCTGAGTACCTTTCCATTTAGTTCGCCTACTAGCGCATTGGTTTTCGGCTTACTAGGGCTTGACTGTTCAATTGAGCTGGTTGCGCACCCTTGCGAACTGCATATATAAATCAACTAATAAATCAACTAATAACATATACATATGATTGGTTAAAAATAATACCCCCAGCAAGGCATAAAAAGGCAAGCATAAGCTGGTTCACTAGCACTAGGTAATAACTGTAAATAAATACATATGAGCCAGAACACTAGTGGGCAGGAAATCCTCCCTTGGGATTGACTCGGGTGAGCGGCAGGTCAGCTGTACTCTTGTGTAGTCAAGCGTAATAATCCAGTGAGCATTCTTTAGGTAGAAGAGATATGTAAATAATAGCACCGGCCAAAGATTAGGGAGCTGCACTGTGCAAATCTATTACAATATATCCAAACAAAGAAAACAAGCATGAGAACAAAATAGAAAGAGATATCAAGTGAAAGTAGGAGGTAAGAGGTGTAGTTATCGAGTCACTATGCAATGTGAAGAGGTAATACTTGTCCCCATGCTTTTTGATTGGCATAGGATTTTCATGGAGCTTTAAGTTTTCAATAGCCCGTTCATAGAGCCATCTAATAACACGGGTAAGAATTTCTGGGGTTTTTAGGTTGTTTTTTACTTCTCTTACCATAGCATCCATCTTATTGCTGGCCCTGGATACATTTCCAAGGCCAATTGTGTCAGTAATGTACTGGTGGTTTGGCTGTGCTGATATAAACTATATACACACATGTGCAATTTATACTATAATGAGGAAACCTCTGCTGGCACATTTTTAAGCCCGTGCTTGTGGCATTTCAAGTGAGCCTGATGCCAAGTGCCCATCACAAATACTTCCTCAACACTCTGGTAATAACAAGACTTTATCAACACTCTGGTCAAAACACGACTTTATCAAAGTTCACAACATTACGCTGTGTGCCACTTAAAAAATTGTAATAAAACTGAAAAAAATAATCGTCACTAATGTGCATAAAAAATAAATGTCTTCCATAGAGTTTGTAATGCAATGTGACAGAGATAACAAGGCCAAATGTGTGGCTAAGATACATTTTAGGCAGAAAGTAAACAGATTTGACAGGTACGTCAACTCAAATGAAACTGTGAAGAGAACAAAATCACTTTTAGACTTGGCTTTGTTATATTTGGAACACATTCTGATACCAAAGCAATGGAGTTTATTCTACGCACATTTTAAATTGAAAAGTTATCAAACAGAATTTCATACCAGAAACCTCTCAGAAAATTCACAAGCAAGTTAATAATTTCGTTGCATTAAGATATATGGCGTAGATGGTAAAAGAAAGTTGGTGATATCTCAGATTTGTAATAAAAGTGAAAGTCGTTTTATTATACACAATCTAACCCATCTGTCCAACAGTTGGAAGTGTAAAACAGCTATTTAACGGACGAAGAAAAAAAAATCAACGACACATTTTGGTCCATTCATCATATAAACTTGCTACGTACAGTTATAAAAGAAAAAATCAATCTACATTGGGCATGAGCTACATCTTAGCATCGCAATTCTAAAACCTGTCATTTTAAACTCTTTTATGACCAATCTCTCTCTTTTCCTGTCAGTTACTTTACGATCACTATTCCTATTTTAATCAATGTCTGCATTTTTTCCACTCGTATACTATTTATTACAATACAAACACATATAGACAACGAAAAGTATCAAAAAAGTTACTGTGAGAATAAAAAAATGCGTATACCCTGGCTCACTTGACATGGCATGGCTCTGTCAATGCTCAGCATGAGATGTCGGCAGATTTGTGGATTCTACGAAAACCTGCTCCTGTTAAACTACTGTTGTTAACATGTTTTCTGGTAGGCTAGTGATGAAGGTTAGTTGTATTTTACCTGTAAAGCCATTAATCTGGCCTGATTGATGAATCCAATGATGAGCTACAGATGATAGGCAAGAAGGAGTTCTACTGGGCTGTTGATTTCTCCCAACAAGAGCTGGTTGAAGGGGGTAATTTACCTATTTTGTTTCAATTGTATGGAAACGCACATTTAATTTTACTGTCACTCAAGTTCATAGTGTTAAAACAAAACTAACAAGAGTCATTTAGTAATCGTTCATGAAAACTATGTAGATATTACAGGAGAAAATTAATGTTAAAGAAATTTAGGTGAATGGCTGGCAGTTGCAGAAAATGCTGAAGAACGATTTTTATTTGCCATCCAGATTTATCATTTTCTGCTGTTCGTTCTTTTGTATTCGGCCTCAATATGGAGAGTAGAATTTATAGAGTTTTATTCATATATAGGTGATAGTGCAACTGAGGTAAGGCGTTTTAAATTAAGCCTACCAGTTTGTTTTGCAGTTCCTGGTAAATGTAATAATCGATTACCTGGAAAAATAACTGTGTGCATGAGAATTTTTCTTGAGTTATAATATCAGTTCCAAAAACATGTGTTTTATAACAAAAAGCAGATTTCTCACCCCTTTCCCTCCTTACCATTCATTTGAGTTTTTCAATCACAATAAAAAGTATAAAAAAAATCCATTGCCATAAAAATGGCGGTATAATAAGTGCTTACCTTGGTTGTAATAGTAGAATGTAGTACCGATTGGTGTCTCAGCAGTAGATTTCACAACTAGTTGTCTGTCAACCAGCTCAAAAATTTGGGAGAGTCCGTACTCATCATTTTTCACACAATAATTCTCTGAGTTCACCACAACTAAGGGGCAGTTTTCATCAGTTTTCTTCTTGAGTTTTGGAATGCTTACATAACTAGAATAAGAGAAATCCTTCAGGGTGAGTGTGCAGTCCGTTGAGTATTCAGAAACTACGTATCGGATAATTCCTGTACGCTTTGCAGTTACTGTCTCGTCAGCGCACAAGCTGTAAGTTGCTAGCTTTTGACCATCTATACATTGAGTACATATTGCTGATGCCAGCAAGTACACAGTCCATCTGAGACTTAGCATCTTGACCTGTTAAAACCATTTGCATGTTTAAAGTATAGTTAAAAATAGTCAAATGGCTGCAATTACTATCCATTAAACTCTATCCTAATTAGTGTAGTAGATTTGTGTGATTCTGTGGACACAGCAACCCAATCAACACTCAACACCATCTGTATATGCCACCTTCCCTCTCTCTTGAGACCACTTTATATCACTGCCACAAAGTTTCCTCCTTTATTTCAGAGGGAGTCAACTCTCCCATGAGAGGAAGGAGTCAACTCTCCCAGTCTTCCCATGACAGAGTCAACTCTCTGTCCTGGAAGATATTAACAAAATTTTAATATTATTTTAAACTAAAGGCTTTTCAGCTTGTGTCTTTCCCTTAGCTATGTAACTTTTTTATTTCTCTGCTTTTTGTATAAAGTTAGAAATAGCTACAATCATTGATACTATAAAATAAATGCATTTTCCTGGAATGATCAGTCTCTTCTAAAGTTACTAATAGACCTTTAATCAAACACTCAAAGTGACTCATTGAATTCAGCAACAAAATTGAGTTCACCCACTTCTGGTTATATAGAAACATAACACCAACTAAGGTACAGTCTTCAACGCAAAAGGACTTTATTTAGAAGACCCAGAAGATACAGTTTATCAGACACATTCTAGTTAGAAGCATAGCAAAGAGATTACACAAAATCCAACAGGGAGGCATTGGCAGGGTTAGATGAGTGCGGGGATCTTGATAAATAATTTCGACAAGTTGCCTTTGAAGGATGCTCACTTCAGTTCAAAACCAGTCAAATATTTGGTCAAAAAAAAACCAATGGCCATAATCATCACGAACGAGATCAAAGCAACAAGAGAGAAGATAAAATGTGGCTCATCTCTTGAAACCAATTATACACCGTTTAACAATCCTAAAAAGATCATGCTTACTTTATTTGCAATGTACATTCTTATCAGTGGTAATCTGAACAGTTTGAAAATAATTTTCTCACAAAAGCGTTGATGTGGCTCTGATAATGCTAAACTCAAAAACTGTAGCGTGCATTAACTTTTTACTTATGTTAGTAGTTATTTAATAAATTGAAACTCACCTGAGAAAAACTGTGTCAGAATTTGAAATTGAAACAATCACTAATAAATGAATTTGAGCTTTCCAGCAAGACTGAGAATCCCTCGGGTTTTGGTTTTATTGAATTTTATGGAAACTCTATGCCATTGATTCAGTTAATGAAAATGAGCATGTTTACCAACACCACATATTACCATATATACAAAAGTACCCGAAATGTTTCGACATCTCTCATTGGGTTGTAGCCAACGACATATCCAAAAACTTTTCAGCATGTTGCTTTTGTGGATCACACTGATAAATTATAGCAGCAAATTATTTTAGTGGACTTTCACATATCTCTCCAAACACAGCGTTGCACCGTAACCAAAGGTTCCTGCTCTTTTATGGGGCACACTCTGACACCCTCTCCACAGGGTTCACTTCATCTCACAGTTTATCATGGACACTATCAACCAGAGTAACTTCCGCTACTCAATCCAATCAAACAGCGGTACGGTATGCACAGTGGATCTAGTTACAATCTGTTTAGCAGGTACAAGGATAAATAGCACAATACACTGAAGACTCTTGTCCATTCATGACAGAAATGTTCCTTTTATACATAATCCATACATAGGGACTATGACCCTTTATTAGGGTAAAGCAATATCATAACAATGGATCAATAACCAACCAATAATACCTAACTCAATAACACAAGATAAATAAACAGTCCAATTACAAAGTGCACGCATGATGTGTTTCAGCTCACGTAGTAAACCAATCACGTTCAAGAGAAGATATATCCTTTATCGAGCGAATCTACTTGTTTAACTTCAACAAGCTGAGAGTGATGAAAGGGCTTTTTGTAATCTCATTTTTAATACTTTGCTAAAGTTTTTCTAGCTATTTTGGTGGCTGGTAGTAGCATGAAGCCATGGCTACATAAATTAAAGTTCTGTGTTCCATGCATTGTGTAATTCAAACTCACTCATAGCTAGTTGCAACACAAACCCAAGTTTCCTCCATTAAACTACGTCGCATGGAGGAATTATATTATCTTAGCAAGAGGCAATAGCCAATAATAGTAGTGTAGCTAGTTAACAGCCGCCTTTTTAGTAGTTTTTATTACTAGTTGTTGGATCAAAATTGCTCAAGAGCGCCTTACTTGCTTCACTGTGGATTTTTGAGCTTATCACAATCAATATCCATGCCACTGGATGAAGCACAACAAAGCAATCAAACATCCTAGAGCTTTGCAAAACGGACGGACGAAACTCAGGAAAATGGGAAAATGAATTACTTTTTCTGAAATCTTCTATATAGGCAGGTCTTATGAAGAGTAGAATATAAAAAAATAATTGTGAAACTTTGGAAGTTGAAGAATATGAAGAAAAATGCAAAATTTTGATAATCGTGAACGACTGATATTATCTGATGATATCCTACAGTGAGAAACAGAGAAATGTGAAAGATAGGTGCTAGAGTAGAAGTTCGAGAACCAAAAAGCTTGTTGAGGTAACTGGTTATTGGGTGTTACAAGATTATTTAGGAAATGTGTCAGATTGAAATGTGAAAATTTTTTAAAGAATGAGCGTTCTCTGTTAGTTTATAATGAGAAAATGTGTACAAGTTGACGTTGTTATATGTTGTTTAGTCGGCGCCCCTGACATTTAGGTGTTTGCTTGTGTGTGGGCAGGTGTGCATATGTGTATGCTAATAACTTGAATGCGATTAGACAACTGAATACTCACTAATAAATTTTTGAATTATTAATAGCTTTGAACAATGCTGTGCGAAGATAATTAATGGACAAGCCTTTATGGATTTCTTCCGATGGTTTTTCAACGGAAGTTATCTCCAAAAATGTTGGAGTCGTATTAAGATGAACCGGTTGGAAATTTCCACTTAGCATAAATTCATTCATGTTCCATTTACATTTATATTGACAAGCAGGAAATGTTCAAGCTAGGAGGAGTTTCTAGAGCAAACGCGGGCTCATACATTTTACTTTTTTATTGAAATTCTGTAGTATTGGTTTAAGCTCGTTCAAACTATAGTTTGTCATAGTCAACTCAAGCAGAATGTTTCCTATCGCCAGGTCACGGTTCAAATTCCAGTATTTAGCTTGCTTTGAAATCCTCTCCATCGAATTGAGTGAGAAGTAAAACTAGAACAACAAAAAAGTTTAAGTACTGTTGATGAACTTTGCCAGCACACATGCTTTTCACATACCTATACCTTAACCCAGAGGTTGGTTTGTATTCGCGTGAAAATAAATTATTCATTCCCGCGAAAGCAGTCGTTTCCATTCGCGTGAAAATAAATTTTTTATTCCCGCGAAAGCAACAGTTTCCATTCGCATGGAAATAAAATGTTTATTCCCGCGAAAGCAACAGTTTCCATTCGCGTGAAAATAAAAAGTTTATTCCCGCGAAAGCAATGGTTTGTATACGCATGAAAATAAAATGTTTATTCCCGCGAAAGCATTGGCTGGTATTCGTGTGAAAATAAAGTGTTTATTCCCGCGAAAGCATTGGTTTGTATTTGCGTGAAAATAAATTATTCATTCCCGCGAAAGCAACGGTTTGTATACGCATGAAAATAAAATGTTTATTCCCGCGAAAGCATTGGTTGGTATTCGCGTGAAAATAAAATGTTTATTCCCGCGAAAGCATTGGTTTGTATTCGCGTGAAAATAAATTATTCATTCCCGCGAAAGCAATCGTTTCCATTCGCGTGAAAATAAATTTTTTATTCCCGCGAAAGCAACAGTTTCCATTCGCGTGAAAATAAAAAGTTTATTCCCGCGAAAGCAATGGTTTGTATTCGCGTGAAAATAAATTATTTATTCCCGCGAAAGCATTGGTGTTCTTCCGTAAAAACAATGTTTCATTAATTTAACCTTATGATAAATGGCATGATTTTAGCTATATAAGAAGCACTGTTTTTACACAGAAAGCAGTCACTTCGACATTAGCAACTGAAGGAGCAAGATCTACTACAACATCATCTACTACAACTGCTAGAAGGACTTTTCTGTTTGGAGGTAAGTCAACTTGATTGAGTATAAATTTAATTTTTATCGATTTAGATACTAACAGCGGTATGATATTGAGTAAATATATATATATAGATGTATATATATCTTCAAATTGGTTTGAAAAAGAAATCAAAAAATCATAACATGGATTTTTACTCTATCTTTTAGAATGTCGACACAAGTCAATACAAAACAACTGAAGAATAAAGAACCAAAACCTTCACAAGATAAGAAGGTGATTGATGACAATGTACTTCTTCAACGCACTATGATTCCCTTTCAAAGCGCCAGTCTGAATACTCTGGCAACTCTCATCATCAAAAGCGCCTCTCTGTTAAGTACTCTATCTCCAGCTTCCAGAAGAAACATTGAAAACATAGTCAAAGTTGAAGATTTACCAACACCTACAGTTATGCAGGTGTTAACCGTTGAGCTCCATGATGAAACGAACTGCACCATCATCTACAACTATAAAAAGGATGGAAAGGTAGTTAGAGTGAAGAGCACTATTCCATTAGCAGCAGGATTACTTGTCAATGAAGCTTCGCAAATAAGACCACTGGTTTTGATCTACATGGGTGCTGAAAAGACTGGAAAAGCAATTTTTCGTGCTGCTACAGAAACAGGAACTACTTTGAGGTGTAAGAATGCGTTTGATGTATTACCAGAAAAAAGTATGCGACAAATCAATGCTTATTTCGAGGTAGCTAATCTTCAGGATTTCCCAACAGATAGTGTCATATGTTTCCAAAACCCTGAAGTTGTAGCAAAATCTGACAGGCGATGGAATGGAAATGAAGAGACTCTTCTAGTTCAATACAGAAGTGTTGTAGATGAAGAATTACTGATCGGAGATATGCGCATTCCTCATCAAATAGCTTCTGCTGTGACATCGGAGAGATTTGGAGTGATTTTGTTGAAGGGTCTGAGTCGAAACGCAGACAATTCAATTTTCTACAACATCAGTGTACTCGCAGCTCATCAAGCCTTCGTCCAAGCCTCGGAACTGACTGATAATCCAAAATCTGAGGATTTTCTCAACCACTTCGATGATGCTGAAAAAGAAAACTGTGGAGAACAAACTCTCGAGAAGCTAATCTATAACTCAAGGGATTCATATCACTATAGGTAAGTTTTATTAATTTTTACCATAATTTTAAAAAAGTTGATTTGTGAAAATTTTGTGTATTCTTACAATAAAAAACCACTTAAAATGATAAACTTGTGAACATTTCTGTAAAACATTTTTAAGTTATATATATATTTCGAATTAAAAAAGGATTTTGTTGTGTCATCAGTGTATTTTTTTACATAAAAGTTGGAAAAATAACAAAAGGTGATAATTATTTTACAAAAGTGTTCAATTTTTCACATAAATGATCAACTCATAAACATTTTTTTATAAAACATTTTTAAATTATATATATTTCGGATTAAAAAAAGGACTTTTTTGTGTAATCAGTGTATTTTTTTACATAAAAGTTTAAAAAATAATAAAAGGTTATAATTATTTTACAAGAATGTTTAGTTTTTCACATAAATGATCAATTCATAAACATTTTTTGTAAAACTTTTTTAAATTATATTTATTTCGAATTAAAAAAAGGACTTTTTTGTGTATTCAGTGTCTTTTTTTACATTTAAGTTCAAAGAATAACAAAAGGTTATAATTATTTTACAAAAATGTTTAGTTTTTCACATAAATGATCAATTGATAAACATTTTTTGTAAAACATTTTTAAATTATATATACTTCGGATTAAAAAAAGGGTTTTTTTGTGTAATCAATGTATTTTTTTAGCTAGAAGTTGAAAAAAAATCACAAAAGGTTATAATTATTTTACAAAAATGCTTAATTTCTCACGTAAATAACACGTTTTATCACATAAATGGATTATTCATGAGTGTTTGTTGTAAAACATTTTTAAAATTATATATATATATATATAATTATATTTATACATTCCGAATCCAGATGAAAAAAAGGACTTTTTCGTGTGTAATCAGTGTATTTCTTTTACATAGAAGTTGAAAAAATAACAAAAGTTTATAATTATTTTACATTAATTTTAATCATGCTATACTAATACATCACTTTTTATTTTAGTCCATTATATCGTAAAAAAAACAGAGTAAAGAACTTTCTCTAAAAAGTAATGAGCTGAATGATGTAACTCAGTGAGTTATTTTCCTGTTATATATAATGTAAACTATCTAATGTAGCTAAGAGTAAAATTTAAATTCGGTAAAATTTATTTATATAATGAATAACTTTTGTATTTTAGTCAATTATTGGATCACAAAGAATACGGAAGACAAGAATTCCTCTCTGGGTCTAATAATATGTCAGAAGAACATCAAAGAAGACATTGTTCAAGAAAAGCGCTTTGTAACCATTGATATCGCAATAGCTATAGTAGCTATAGTAGTTTGTATTACAGAAAATTTACTATAAAACAGTTTTATGAATGTAAAAACTAGATATGGTATTTTCTATTACAATTATTTACTTGTAAATTTAATTCATCTAGAGAGGTAATTTGGTGATTTTTTGACAGTTTTTAAAAAGGTAAAAGTACAAAGAAATTAAAAAATATCGAAAACTATATATTTCAATGATTATTTTTTAAAAAATTCAAAAAAAACATAAAAAATTTAAAAGGATTGTGTAGGATAAAATTCTCACTCAAAAAATTATTGAAAATTGAATGAAATAAAAGAATATTTTCCCAAATACCAAAGTTTTGTAAATATAAAGTGAAAATCTCTATATATATATATATTGTTTTTAAAATAATATCGAAAACTATATATTTCAATGATTATTTTTTAAAAAAATAAAAAAAGAAAAAAAGTCATATAATTAAACCTTGTGAAACATAAAAAATTTAAAAGGAAGGTGTAGGATAAAATCCTCACTCAAAAATTATTGAAAATTGAATGGAATAAAAGAATATAAGGTGAAAATCTATATATATATATTTATTTTTTTAAAAAAATATCGAAAACTATATATTATAATGATTATTTTTTTAAAAAGTTGAAAAACAAAAAAACTTTGTAACAAAACCCTGTTTTAAAACATAAAAAATTAAAAAGGATGCTGTAGGATAAGACCTTCGCTCAGAAAATTAATGAAAATTGAATGGAATGAAAGAATATTTTACCAAATACTGCATTTTTCTTGTAAATATATTGAAAATTGAATGGAATAAAATAATATTTTACCAAAATACCACATTTTTCTTGTAAATATATAGTAAACATTTCAAAATATTTTTGGTGAAATTTACTGGAAAATGGTTTCAAGTGTGTCAAAGACTAAATATGATGTTTTCATTGAAATGTTTATTTTCAAAAGATCCAAATAATAACATTGAATCAATAGTTAAATTTAACAGTCAAATTCTTTTTTTATGAAGTAGGCTTAATGTTTCTATTGTGATTAATTCTCAAATATTGTAAACTTGAACTATCTAGAGGAGTAATTTGTAGACTTTTATGTGTTTTTTTTTCTTTTAAAAAAATTATCATGTAATACCACATACTTCAGTTCTAATTCGTTTTGAACAATTTCATGGGAGACAAAGAATAAAAAAATTACATTGATTTAGTTTTTAGAATTAAAGTTGCTATCGAAAATGGTTTGTTCTTGAATGAGTAAATCCATAACCTCCTCATCATCATGGTAGAAGTTTTCTGATGATTGCATTTTGAAAAACAATTTTTTTTTCTTTTAAAAAAATTATTACGTAATACCACATACTTCAGTTCTAATTCGTTTTTAGAATTGAAGTCGCCATCGAAAATGGTTTGTTCTTGAATGGGTAAATCCATAGCCTCCTCCTCATCATGACAGAGCTTTCTGATGATTGCATTTTGAAAAACAAATTACATTGTTTGACTTTTCAGAATTGAAATTGCCATCGAAAATGGTTTGTTCTTAAATGGGAAAATCCATAGCCTTCTCATCATCATGTCTAAGTTTTCTACCCCAATATCTCCAACCTCTCAGAGATAGAGATTTTTCTGTTTAAAAAAATAATGGAAATTGTATATATAAATGATTGTTTTTGAAAAAAATGGTAAATTTTTGAAAAAAATTCAAAAGGAAAATGCAGGATAAAACCCTCACTCAGGAAACTAATTTTGTATGATAGGTTGCTTACCTAATAATAAGAAAATAATGAATAATTTATGTTTAAGCAATTATTGAAAAATTTAATGAAAATTGAATAGAATAAAGAAGATATTTTACCAAATAGCCTGTTTTTTTTGTAAAGATATACAAACAGATAAAATTTAACCATTTAAAGGATGATTTCTTTTTTGCAAAAAAATAATGAAGATCTAATGAAATGAAAGAATATTTTACCAAATACCTTGTTTTCTTGTAATTTTGTACAATTAGATGAAATTTTACCATTTATAGGATGATTTGTTTTTGTAAAAAAATTAATGAAAATTGAATAAAATGAAAAAATATTTCACCAAAATACCTCTTTTTTTGCAGATGTAAACAAATAGATGAATATCTAACTTTATCCATTTTTTTCCATTTGGGATCATGTTTTGAAGGTTTTCAAGATAGTTTTAGTAAAAGCTTATGCATTGATTGTCATTACAAGTTGTAGTGTTTGGTATTATTTAATATTTACTGACTCTAGCTATATTATATGAAATTTTCCCTACTTATTACACAATAAATGTATATATTCACATATTGTTTCATTTTCAATCACTGTATTTATTCAATGTAGATGTATCTCCTCTCTCTCCTCTCTCAAGATATCATATGAGTCGAATTACAAAAAATTATCAAAACTTAAATGCCATACATTCAAAATCTAGATGCTCTATGAGTTAAAGTTATGTATATAATTATGTAAAAAATGATCACAACTTGAATGCCATACATTCAAAATCTATAAGTTCAAATTAAGTAAAAAATAATCAAAACTCAAATGCCACTTAAATGCCACTCAAATGCCACTCAAATACCTCTCAAATGAAATACAATATAAACTCGGCGAATTCATCCAACGACGTAACTCATTGCATAACCCCCAAGATCAAATCCACAAAAAAACACTTGGTAGGGAGATCTGCTCATATATTACTACTATTAGTAGTCATTAGCATCGCGTATATTGAGTATCACGGCTATTTATTTGTCATCATTAGTGCTTTAATTTTAATTCATTCTGGATTATAATTAATCTAATATTATATCTGTTAATCCAAAAAATATCATTGAATGATAAACACTGGTGGTAATAAATATGATATGGCAAAATGCAATGCTATCATTTTTAATAATTATTTATCATTTATTCATTGAAATTTTATTTATTTATGATTATAAATTATTAATAATTACAAGATTTGATGATGATACCTGTTTATATCAACTAAGATAAAGGACTTGTTTTCTGTGCAATCCAGTTACTTCTACAAGAAATTTTATACAATTGAGCGGCCAATGCAAAGAATTTATAGTTGTTACATATGTATAACTATTGAGGCGTATGCATGATATATATATATATAATTATTTAATACACGTAGCTTCATGCGTGAGTCAACACTAATTGCCTGAGCAGATATACAAAGTATTTTTTAAACTAAAAGTACATTTGGTAAAACTTGTTTTCACTGTTAACTATTGAGGTGGCACTAGCAAATTTGGTCTCATTGTATTGACGAGATATTTTTCTACCCACAGAAACTACATAAAATGTTTTTAGAACATTTTGAAAAATTTTTTCCACTATCTAAAAGATGGGAATGTGGAAAAGTTATATATAACTTGTGCAAACAAATCTTTCAAGTCCGACTTGATTTTTTTTAAACGTCTTTAGTGTATAAAGTATGTATGATTGACAGATTCTTAAAAGTTAGAACTGTGGTGGCCACTACAACTGCACAAAGTCCCCCTGACCACTGCTGCGTGTCAGGCACACCTAGAACGAGCCTGGAACAGCCAGAAAATCAAGTGAGAGAGCCAGTAAATACATTGCTGGCCGTGCATAAATACTACAAGCCCTGCAACAATCACTGCCGGCCTGCAGCAGTCACTACCGGCCTTGCAGTGCCATTACCAGCCCTATACCGGGTCGGGGAGGAAGGAAGGGCTACAGTCTGCAGACCCAAAGTACTACCAAAAGATGCAGAAGCCCAAGTTTGCTGCCTAATTACCGCCGTAAAGACGGAAGATAGCGAACACAAGTAATAACAGCTAGGAACCTGTGCTACCTCTTGCACCACCCTGACTCAGCACTATTGACTGTGAAGCTGCGCCCCTTACCTCTGGGCCCCTTATAGGCTTAATCTTATTCTAGCCAATGTCGCACTGTGTTATTTACATCTTGTCTTTTCATTTGTATAATCACTTCCTGCTATTACTGATTTGTTGCCTCCTTATTTTGGCATATGTTTTCTGCTACTCTGCCTATAAAGTCGAGAGCTTTCTAACTGATCTTTGTACTTGAATTGGTATTCTGCTGGAAACTGATTCAAGCAGCAAGATAAATTGCCGCTACCGTACCACATTGACTTGTTGTCATATACTGTCATATGGTTTACTCATTGAAACATGGAGTTCTGCGTTTGAGTCGTGGGCTCTGGTTACGGTTGTGGAGTTAGCATATACCGCCATTGGGAAGTAGATTGGAAGGTAACCTCTGGAGTGAAGTGTTGTTGGTGGATCTTTGATCCACCCCCAAAATCCACTACAGTATAATAATGCCACACACAATCAATGGAATGACTCTTGGAGCAGCTCCACCCGCAGTTGTGCAAAAACTAAACGAATTACCACAGATAATGTCACACATTTACAACACCTCATATCCAAAGCCTACTAGATATAGGGGCTTTATAGCTACTGTTGTTAATGAGTATACTGATAAAGAATGCAAGGTTTACCTTCCCGAGTATGTGTTTGAACTAGCATTGCCAGGTAAACGGTTTATTCACTGACAACTCGTAAAAAAGACTGATGGTAGTGGACACTCCTACCACGATGATAAGTGGGCCTAACTGACATTATATTTTATAACCAGCGAGTTGGTTATAAAATGCATCATCCAAACAAAATAAGTTAATAAAATAAAAAACCCGTCGAGCAAATAAAAAGTTCATCGACCAACTAAAAAAATAAGTTGACCAAATAAAAAATCTGTCGACCAAATAAAAAAGTGGCCCACTAATTCAAGACTTTCTCATTATAATAAATGGATGAACTAAAGGAAATATATTGCTCTCCAGCTGGTTCCCAGAGGGGTGCAACGGCTGTTGGAAGATTAAAGAAGGAAGTTCTAGAGCTTACCAAACAAGAAATTTAATGTTGGCTCCATCGCCAACCAGTATATCAGATTTACAAAGCAAAATTGAAGTGCATAAAAGTTCCTCACTATACACAAGACCAACCCACCACATGCACCAGATCTATCTTTTAGGCCTGCAGATCGATATCAAATACAAGTACGGTTCGACTGTGGTAGACATTGCATCTTGGTATAAAGAGAAGCTGAGCTTTCACATAGTATAACTGTTGTTGACACTGCCAATTGCCATCCAACATATATATGAGAGGTCACCACTTGAACATGCCAAAAAGATAATGAGTGGCAAGGGTCATGAATCTATGGGTGAGCTTACAGAGTTGATGAAGAAGCATAATGTAAATATTTTACAATCTCTAAACAAAAGAAAAATGTAGCCTTAGTCGAACGTTTTAATAAAACGTTGGCGAAGCGTTTGTTTGCGCATCCACACAACAAAGAGATTAAAGATGGAAAGACCAACGGTGAATGGTTGAGCAGTGCCTGGCATTGCGAATGCTACACATTGCAAAAAAACAGCTGGTTGATGGCGCCGTCAATGTCTACTTTGACGTTGGTGATGTTTAGGAATTTGTGTTTAATACTGGCCTTGTTGTCAGCCCTAAAGAATACCAAGATGGAACGCAGGCTCTAGTAAGTGGTGTTGATGGCTATCTCAAAGTCGTACTCGGCAACCAACACCTCTTTTGTGGTGTCGGCCTTGTAGTCATTGACGAGATTTCTGTTTCTGTTTCGTCCGAAACCCATAGGAGCAATCGCCACCTGGTGGGGGTTGTGTTTCCCTTCTTCTGGCCAGAACGTCGTGGGCTCGATTTCTACAGTTGGAGTCTCTTTTGCAGTTTCATCTATTACTTCACCCTCTTCAGAGGAAGGAGTGGCCGGTGGCTTTATCAGACACACGGTCAATTTTGGCCTCATGTCTACACTCGAAATTACTGTCATTCACACATCTTTCATTTGGTAACAATGTGGAGTGACTAGGTGGTTCAGGAGGTACAGGAGTTGCTGAAGGTGCCCTGCACCTACTGACACCACTATCTGGGGCTTTAAATGCCACAGAACTGCTAGGAGAGCATTGTCGGTTTTTGCAGCGTTCTCTCTCTCTCCTGCATTTTTGCACAGGAGCTTGATCACCACTCTGAACTGGAGTGTGGTGCTTGACACTGTGAGGTACCAACAGAAAAGAGTCAGAGGTTGTAGGACCTCTGCAAGGAGGAGTGGTAACAGTAAGTATTTGAAAGTTGCATAGAGAGTGGCGATTTCTTTTACAACTGCTGTCAAACTCTTTCCAAGCTGAATGATGATCCCGGGTTGGCACAGACAAGAGAGTATCCTCAGATGGCGCAGTTGGCGGCTGGTACTCACCCAGGTTCTCTTCCAACAGAAGCTGATCCTCGCCATCTTCTAGCCTCAAGCAGTTCTCTGTGTCCATGCTGTTGGGTAGTTGACAATCTGTAGGTGTGTTCAGGTGGCTGTCACCGGTAGAAATGAAATGCATTTCTTCACTTCCAGTTTTCTCACACTTCTTAGTCATCCTATTTGGGTTCACAGGAATACAGCAAGTGCAGGCGTACTAGTGGCTTTCTTCTGGGGTCTCTTTTAGCAGATTGCAGCATAGCTCAAGAGGGGATTGGTAGGGGTGCTTCTTGCTGTTCTTTGTACACTCTTGGCTGTAACTGGTTTAGAGCCATCGCCTCTTCTTCCTGGCTATGTGGGTGTCCATTCTCTGGCAGGGACGTAGCAAACAGGGGTGTAGGGTTAACTGAGACGCTTTTTTCTCTGGCGGCTACAGGTTTAGTCCGATATGGATGAAACTTCTTGGAGGCATGTAGATTGATATCTTCTCTCTCTTGGGCAGGGTTGTAAGCAACAGACTCCAACCTTGAAGTTTCTGCAGACAAAAGTTCATGCTGATCAAGGGGGTAAGCCTTGTTTGTTGATGCCGGTGAAGGTTTTCTTCCAGATTTTGCTTGTAACAGTCTAGGGCTGTCTCGCAGTGACCTCCCATGCTTGTCTGTGCATGGCTATGCATGGCCATCAATGATGACTGCGGAGTCCTCGAACCTCATAGCGCACTCATGTGGCGTCAGGAACGGCGTGCCAATGATGGCATCTTTGTTAATCTCACTGATTACAAAGTTTTCGCTCGCCTGGAAATCACGTAGTTGCAATGACACTTGTATAGTGCCATAAAATGGTATCTTGGACCCATCAGTCATAAGGCCATGGGCCTCGCTGTTCTGCAGCATTCTATTGACCGATTGCGGCAGCCTCTGATAGATATGTCACGACAGTAAATTTGTTGTACAGCCAGTGTCCGCTAGAATAGAAATTGGCCTGCCATCCATCTTTTCAGACAAAAAGTAGCTTGCCTGATAGGGATGTGCTAGGAGGGAGTTAGTTGTACTGGCTGTCTGATTTTTCATGGGGAGTTGTCTGCTCTCTTGCGTAAGTGGTGTGTCCGCCCGACTGCAGTTAGATGCCGGTAGGCCTACTGCGGTCGCCAGTAGTTTCCCGTCTTCTCATTGTGGGGGAAGGGTGCTTGGCTGTCCGTTGGGTGCGTGGACTAGTGCCCATCATATGTCTGAGTGTACCACAGCTCCGACACTGCGGTGTGGGCATAGTCTCCAGCAGGAGTGGTGGTGCAGGATTTCTCTGTTGGTTGATAGCATCTACCTTCTCCATCAGAGCTTGTATGGCTGCCAAGACTGGGGCAACGGAGTCAGCAGCAGGGGTTGGTGGTGCACTGTGCACTTGCTTGACAAGGGGTATTGTAAGGAGCTGTGGGTTCTCACCACTCTCCTTCTTCCTTAGATCCATCATCTACAGTTCTCATGTGAGCAGAACAGTCTTCATGACTCACTTTTATCTGAAGGTATTCGTTTCCTGCGCGTACAGAATCTGTCAGATCAGCAGGTTGCAAGGCCAGGAAACACCTTTGTAAATAGGCATTGCCAATTGTAGTGCAGTATGGGTCTAAAATCATTTGCTGCATTGGTCTTGGGGGGAGGTCTGCATAAGCTATATGCACCAAGCGCTCAACCTCACCTGCACGCTCTTGGAGGGTCATTTTGTATTGTCTGCGCAGACTAGTCAGTTGGTACATTGCTTCCTGTGGCAACAGACTAAAGTGAGCTCTCAAAGCAGCAGAGATTCCGTGGAGTTGTGGTGGTTTACCACCACAACTCCACGGTTTAGAAAGGCTATGTGTTCAGGCCATTCATGGCCTCTGCCACTTCCACAAACCATGAAATAAAGTATTCCACATCTCCGGTGCCTTCATACTTGGCCGCCTTCAATGGTGTGTGTGTGTGCATTGCCAGGAGCTGGCCCCATGACAGCTTGCAATGCCTCAGGCAAACGGTTCATCATGGCAGACTCTGGATTATGAACAGGCATATTACCAGCACTACGGACTCTCTGGTTTGCCATTATTTGCTCTATAGAGGAGTAACTCAAATCCATTCCCATTAGTGGATAGATGAACTGCACCCTGGGTCGGGGTCAGTGTTTCTATCAGTTCTACCAGCAGTAGAAACTTGAATGGTGGATAGTTGGTCAGTATCTTTGGCTGCATGGTTGTAGTAACCTTCACAAAGCTGTACAAAGATGTACAGGGTCGGTGAGTGAGTAGACAGGGCTTGCGGTGCACTTGTAGGGTTGGCGTTTTTTGGCAGCTTGCCTGTACAGCAGTAACAGGGCCGGTACAAATTTCTTGAGCCTGATTAAGCAGATACAGGGTGGGTGAGTGACAGGGCTTGTGGATTACAGGGCTGGCATGAATGCTAAAGGTGGAGTGAGACCCGTACGTCCTGATAGCTAAGGGTGACTGACCAGTGCAGATGACTACAGGTTCGGTGTCACACAGTTTTGAGCCTGATCTAACAGATACAGGGTCGGTAGGTCGCTGGCCAGCTGGTAGCAAGGCTGGTATGAAAAAGGAGCACAGCGTGAGAAGGTGCGTTTATCCCATCGCTGCCACCAATGTAGTTGATAATTTTGGTAAGGATTCTACTGCCGTCCACCGACAACAGCCTTTCACAGAGTGCAGCTCGTGAAGCAGCAAATCAACACCTCTCTCCTAGAGGTAACGAAGGGTCGGTCAGACCTGCAGAGTACAACAGAAAAGTCGGTAATGACTTTACTACTAGTGAGCCCTCGGCTCAGACGAACTAAGAATAGCTTTATGTAATAGAATACATTTATTGTCCATGTATCAAGCTCTAGGAAGGCAATCGCCTAGAGAAGTCCACAGCGGTAGCAGTAAATGATAAGTGGCGAGTTATATATTAAAAAGCAACCTTTTATAGGCTGATCACAGGAAGTGTATTACATCATGTTGGTGCAATCAATAAAACATAACAGGAAGTGCTGAAACCAATCAGATGACAATACATACAATGGCATGCAATGTTAAAGGGATAAGGTGCCTAGTGGCAAGGAAAAAAAAACTATACAATTAAGTCCTTAGTCTGATTGGCCTTACGATCTAGGTAGGCGGTAAGTGGAGGTAGTTAGGTCCTGGATACCTACTTGAGAGTCAATACAGATTTTCTTAGAACTCTTGCTAGGGCGGCCATCTTGCTGCCAACCTGGTACATCATTGCACGGTAGGTAAGGTCACTGCAGGGTCGATAAAGGTCGCTACAGGGTCGTAAGGGAAGCTGCAGGGTCGGTAAGGAAAGCTGCAGGGTCGGTAAGGGAAGCTGCAGGGCCGGTGTGACAAATCATCTACTTCCAAGCGAAGGCTACTGGATACATCACTTGGGAGGGCTGTCTGACTAGTTAATAGTATCAGAAATGCTTTCGCGGGAATAAACATTTTATTTTCATGCGAATACCAACCAATGCTTTCGCGGGAATAAACATTTTCTTTTCATGCGTATACAAACCGTTGCTTTCGCGGGAATAAATAATTTGTTTTCACGCGAATGGAAACTGTTGCTTTCGCGGGAATGAATAATTTATTTTCACGCGAATACAAACCAATGCTTTCGCGGGAATAAACAGTTTATTTTCACGCGAATGGAAACTGTTGCTTTCGCGGGAATGAATAATTTATTTTCACGCGAATACAAACCAATGCTTTCGCGGGAATAAACATTTTATTTTCACGCGAATGGAAACTGTTGCTTTCGCGGGAATAAACATTTTATTTTCACGCGAATACAAACCAATGCTTTCGCGGGAATAAAACATTTATTTTCATACATTTACCTATATAAGAGACAACGGTTTCAGACAGAGAGCATCCAGTTCAACAACAGTGAGCAAAGGAGCAACATCTATCTACTACATCTTCCTTTGCAACTACTAAGAGTTCTCTCTTCATAAAGGTAAAACTTAAATTCATTTATTTCCGCTAGCTAACACAACTATCTGAAGGCTTTATGACATATCTATCTTTAAATTGATTATAAAGAATTGAACCAATTTTTTCTGTTTTTCAGAATGAATACTCAAGATGTAGGAAGTCAACCATTGTATCTAAAGTCGGAATCTCAGCCTGATGAAAAGGTAAGAATTAATAAAAAATACTATTTAACATCTGTTGAAAACCTTTAATTATTTTAGTTATCTAATTATCGCTTGTATTTTAGAACAATACAACAACAAATCCAATCTACTTAAAGGACTTCCTTCCAGAAATGTATCATAACTATGTGATAAATAATGATGTTGTTGAAGAAAAAACTGTAGAACGTTTGACATTTCAAGTTATAATATTCTGTATAACTCAACACATGATGAGTATGGGGATGTGTTGTAAGAAACATGATATATCTACAGAACGTTTTGATGACATTATAAAAAACGGTTTCGAAATCGTTTTGTCAATGGTGGAAGTCGTTAATATTAATAATTTTTTAAAAGAAATTGAAAAAGTGCTTGGAATCAAATAGTTTTCAAAAAATTATACAACATGACGTGGAACAAAAAAACTTTTTATAAATTCAGAAAGCATATTTATAATTATGTCCAAATAGATAAAGCTCTATCCTCTTCTGTAGGTATTTTAGAACTAATGTTAGAAGCGTTTCATACATATTTATGAAAAATTTTTAGTTGTTTTTTATTATTTTACAATATTTTGTTCAAACTATTATATTTTATTTCTTACCAATTGAGATGTTAAAAGCGGTATGATATTAAGTAAATACATATATATATATATATATTTGAATACATCCTTTGTTGTCTGTCTCCACATCCCAATAGTTTAATAAGCACATTCTCAATCTACCATAACTCTATGATCTTAACTGCTTTTGGCAAAAATACATATATATATATATATATAAGACACTCTAAGTAATAAATACACTCTTAGCCACTCATGCAAATATTACCCTTTTAATTTTAGCATGTTATGGATGCTCTTTCTGAAGAGCTCCTTAGCACAGATCCATATCCAACAGAAAATAAAATGAAAAACGGCAAAACAACTCCTAAGAGAAGGAAAACTGCTCCAAAAAAGCGAATAGTAAGGAAACGAAAACAAATAGCGAGAAAACAAACTACTTCCATTGATAAGCAAACAACGGAGAGTGCAGCTATAACTCATTTAACAGTTGAATGTCTCAACAAAAGGAGAGCTAGGGAATTAGAAAAGTCTAAAGGTTCTCAAGTGATTGACTCACCAAAAGTTCCGATTTGCAAAACATTTGAAGATCTTACTATCCCAAGCATTATGCGAGTGACTGGTGTGATACATCCATCAAGTAAGGAGAAGTGTAGATATTCTCAAGTACACTACCATGATCCTTCAGATATAAATGAACTCGAACCCAAAATACTCCTCTGTCCAGTTGAAATAGCTAAAAACTTCAACTGTGATAATTACCCCCCTCCGTTTAACGTTGTATATTTGGGTAGAAAGGGAAAACCAAAAAATAAAAGCGTTCTTTGGTATGATGTCAGACGTGTTACCAGTCATCCTCTAAGCAAAAAGAAAGCTGAAGAGGAATCACTATATTTTAGTACATTGACTAAAGGTCAGCTCAAACGCTTCTTGAACATCAACACCCTCAATAGTTTTCAACCCGGCGCTATTTTTCCTTACCAAGATGTTGTTGATAGATTCGTTCCTCATCGATTTAAAGGAGGGCAGTCGAATGTAATTTGTATCCGTTATAGCATTGAACAATGTGGAGAAACGCTGTTGAAGACGCTTGCCATACCAGACAAATATGCTTCAGAAGCTAACCGATATACTCCAGGTGTGATGATCTACAGAGGAAAAACAACCCACGGAAAATTTAAGACAGACTACGATGTTTCATTTTGCTCTCCATACAGTCTCAGTCGAATGTATTGGAAACAATATTGTGATCAAGCAAAGCACAACAAAACAATATTAGAAATTGATGATGATGATGAACTTGAAGATTTTCTACGTGGAGACTTTGATGATTTTGAGACAGGATATGTTGCTGAAAAAAAATGATGAGTGTTTTAGCGATGGATAGTCTCTAATTCAAAAAAACAAGTTGGACAATGTGACTTGGTGAGCTATTTCCCTTTTCTATATAATGTAAACTATCCAATGTAACTAAAGCTATAGTTCAAATTCATGTAATTATTTTAAGTTTTTGTTTAATCATTCTTTATTAATACATAACTTTTTATTTTAGTTCATTACGAATTCAAAAGCACATAAAACAGAAGTCTCCCTTTTTAAGATATAACATCACTACATCAAAGACATCATTGCAAAAAAAGACTATGTATTAATTGTTATTACTTAGTATTTACTGACTCTAGCTATATTATATGGAGAGATTTTCCCTACTTATTACACAATAAATGTATATATTCACATATTGTTTCATTTTTAATCACTGTATTTATTCAATGTAGATATATCTCCTCTCTCTCAAGATATCATATGAGTCGGAATTACAGAAAATTATCAAACCTTAAATGCCTTACATTCAAAATCTAGATACCCTATGAGTTATAATTATGTATACAGTTATGTAAAAAATTATCATAACATATCGAAACTTAAATGTCATACATTCAAAATCTATATGCCATATAAGTTCAAATCAAGTAAAAAAATAATCAAAACTCAAATGCCACTTAAATGCCACTCAAATGCCACTCAAGTACCCCTCAAATGAAATACAATATAAACTCGGCGAATTCATCCAACATCGTAACCCATTGCATAACCTCCAAGATCTAATCCACAAAAAAACACTTGGTAGGGAGATCTGCTCATATATTACTACTACTAATCACCATTAACCCTAGCGTTTGCGGTAATCCCACTACTTACCTAAAGCACTTGGGGCATGTGATAAGCCCACAATGCGTTTGCAATGATTGTGGTTAGGCTAATTTATAAATGGCTAGAATGAAAAATAACTTTTGTCTGGGGCGTCTTTGAAAAAACCTTCCCGTTATCAAAATACATTGAACGCCCTACAATACTTATACACCATTCAAATCTCAACTTCACAGTCTATTTTGTAGCCCTATAACAATATGTTGATGCCTTTCAGGGACCTTATGGATTTTGGATAAAAAGTCCAAAATGTAAAGGCATTTTCCCCAGTCTATGTTTAAAGTGAGAAAAAGGTTCACATGCACGCGTATTAGACTGCTCTAGCTATTGCACTGGATTTGTGTCTCTATGAGCTTTAGTTTAAAAGTTATGAAAAGAAACGGGATTTTTGGTACTTGAAAACATTCACGATTTTTGGGGACAAACTTTTATAACAATGTTCTCGCTCATCTTACACGGCGACCATGACGGTTTTGCATTACCTGCATCTTTTACCCTCTGGCAACCAAGTCAGCTCTGAAACACTTTTTGAACCCTTCGGCAAAAGAAATAATCATATTTTTACATGCACCTGCTTTGCTTGATGCCTAGACTATAAAGTTTCAAATGAAAAACACTCAAATAAATGATGATAAAAGCTACAAGTTCTACTCAAAACGTGTCGTATAAGAGCTATAAGTTCTACTGAAATCATTTCAGTATAACTTGATACTGACAAAAATCATTGCTATAAACAATAAGTACTACTTTTTATTTTACGAATAATTAACCAATCAATAAAAATTCAAGCAGATACCATGTGTATCATTTAACAACTACTAATAGGGATAATTGTGGTGCCAGAGAGCTAGTAGACCTGGCTACTTACCATAGCGCTAAATTATTGTGAAGCCGTGCACAACAATGCAAAGTATGCTTATATACTACAAATGAGATTTGACCTGCATGTACTCTTAGCTATAAATACATTCAGCTAACTACTTATTAGGTGCATTCAGATGTGTCATTGAGTTTGAATTTTGCTCAGAAATCTTCAAATAAATTTACAATTCTATGAATATAGTTACGTCAAGCATATTTGTTATCATATAGTCATTCTTGTCTTAATTTTGCGTTATCATTTCTAATCACTGAATGCCTAAGCAAGCTGAAATGGCGATTGCATGGACTAGTATTGTCAGTACTTACCGGAAAACACTTTTTAAATACTGCTCATGAAAGGGTTGACACCAATAACCAATTAGATGTGTGTTGTGGTGCCTTAGTATTACATTAAAAACGCATTACATCAGCCCGTTAATTTACTTGTATCCGATTTATCATGCGCTATCTTCCATTTTTATTTCATTTTGTGAAAGTCTACTGGTGATTCTGCTACTTGCACTCAATAGTGCAGTAATCATCACATTTGTGCTTGGCAACTATATCTTCAGATGATGTCATTAAGCCGTACCAGTATTATCCGGTGAATATGGATAGTAGTGACAATGAACTGCCAGTTCCTAGCGCTTTATTTGAGAGATAAAAACGCAGGAAAAAGAGTTGCATTTTGGTTGTTGCTAGTAGCAGTACTACTAGTAGTAATATATGAGCAGATCTCCCTACCAAGTGTTTTTTTGTGGATTACACATAGGGGTGAAAGCAATGGGTTACGGCGTTGGATGGATTCGCCGAGTTAATATTGTATTTCATTTGAGGGGCATTTGAGTGGCATTTAAGTGGCATTTGAGTTTTGATTATTTTTTTACTTAATTTGAACTTATATGTCATATAGAGTTAATATTGTATTTCATTTGAGGGGCATTTGAGTGGCATTTAAGTGGCATTTGAGTTTTGATTATTTTTTTACTTGATTTGAACTTATATGACATATAGATTTTGAATGTATGGCATTCAAGTTTTGATAATTTTTTTACATAGTTATATACATACTTGAGAGATAGAGGAGAGAGAGGGAGGAGAGAGGGAGAGAGAGAGGGAGAGAGAGAGGAGAGAGAGATTTTTTAGGTTTCTATACAATCATGTATATATGGTTAATTATGGACGTATTTATGGATATATTTATATCTACATAGAGAGAGGAGATATATCTACATTGAATAAATATATTGATCAAAAATGAAAATTATATGATTATATACCTGATTACATAATAAGTAGGGAAAATCTTCCTATATAATATAGCTAGAGTCAGTAAATACTAAGTTATACAAAGCAATACAACTTGTAATGACATTCAATGCATTCATACATACATACATATGGTATCTTGAGAGAGAGAAAGAGAGAGAGGAGAGAGATCTTTTAGTTTTCTAGCAATTAATGTATATATGGTCAATTATGTACATATTTATGGGTATATTTATATCTACATAGAGAGAGAAGAGAGGAGATATATTTAAATTGAATAAATACATTGATTAAAAACGAATCATTATATGATTATATACATTTATTACATAATAAGTAAGGAAAATCTCCCCACATAATATAGCTAGAGTCAGTAAATACTATGTAATACAAAGCACTACAACTTGTAATAAATACAAAGTAATAACAGTTAATGCATAGTTTGTTCCTTTATAATGTTGTCTTTGATGTAGTGATGTTATATCTTAGGAAGGAAGACTTCTGTTCTATGTGCTTTTAATTTCGTAATGAACTAAAACAAAAAAATTATGTATTAGTATAGAATGATTAAGCAAAAATGTAAAATAATTACATGAATTTGAATTATAGTTCTAATTACATTGGATAGTTTACATTATTAGAAAAGGGAAATAACTCACCAAGTTACATTGTTCAACTTGTTCTTTCTTGAGCATTATTTTCACCAAGTGCTTTTGATTCTCTTTCATCTATCTAAAACAAAACAAAAATTACTTGCTTTATAAATATGTTGTAAAAAAAATACACTAATTACACCAAAAGAGTGCTTTTTTTTTTACCTGAAAAAAATGTATATGCTCAACATTTTGTTGTAAAAACTACGTTAATTACACCCAAAAAGTCCTTTTCTTTACCATGAAAATGAATATATTCAGCATTTTGTTGTAAAAAATACACTAATTACATCAAAAAAGTCCTTTTTTCACCTAGAAAATGTATATATTCAGCATTTTGTTTAATTCATGGTAAAAATTAGTAAAACTCACCTATAGTGATATGATTGCCTTGAGTTATAGATTAGCTTTTTGAACTCTTGTTCTGGACAGTTTTTTTTTCAGCATCATCGAAATATAATATGAGTAATTTTTAGAGTCTTCATTGGTTTGGTATCATCTAAGTAGGTGATAGATCTTGAAAGAATTTCTTGCTGTATTGGAGAAGTGTGCTGTCTTCAAAATTGATGTAGTTTGAGTCTTCATTGGTTTGGTATCATCTAAGTAGGTGGTAGATCTTGAAAGAAATTCTTGCTGTGTTGGAGAAGTCGAGTGTCTTCAAAATTCATGTAGTTTGAATCTTCATTGGTTTGGTATCATCTAAGTAGGTGGTAGATCTTGAAATGAATTCTTGCTGTGTTGAAGAAGTGCGCTGTCTTCAAAATAGATGTAGTTTGAGTCTTCATTGATTTGGTATCATCTAATTAAGTCGTAGATCTTGAAAGGAATTCTTGCTGTGTTGGAGAAGTATGCTGTCTTCAAAATTCATGTAGTTTGAGTCTTCATTGGTTTGGTATCATTTAAGTAGGTGGTAGATCTTGAAATGAATTTTTTGCTGTGTTGGAGAACTATGCTGTCTTCAAAATTCATGTAGTTTGAGTCTTCATTGGTTTGGTATCATCTAAGTAGGTGGTAGAGCTTGAAAGGAATTCTTTCTGTGTTGGAGAAGTATGCTGTCTTCAAAATTCATGTAGTTTGAGTCTTCATTGGTTTGGTATCATCTAAGTAGGTGGTAGATCTTGAAATGAATTCTTGCTGTGTTGGAGAAGTGCGCTGTCTTCAAAATCGATGTAGTTTGAGTCTTTATTGATTTGGTATCATCTAATTAAGTCGTAGATCTTGAAAGGAATTCTTGCTGTGTTGAAGAAGTATGCTGTCTTCAAAATTCATGTAGTTTGAGTGTTCATTGGTTTGGTATCATTCAAGTAGGTGGTAGATCTTGAAATGAATTTTTGCTGTGTTGGAGAAGTATGCTGTCTTCAAAATTCATGTAGTTTGAGTCTTCATTGGTTTGGTATCATCTAAGTAGGTGGTAGATCTTGAAATGAATTCTTGCTGTGTTGGAGAAGTGTGCTGTCTTCAAAATTGATGTAGTTTGAGTCTTCATTGGTTTGGTATCATCTAAGTAGGTGGTAGATCTTGAAAGAAATTCTTGCTGTGTTGGAGAAGTGTGCTGTCTTCATCTTCATTGGCTTGGTATCATCTAAGTAGGCGGTAGATCTTGAAATGAATTCTTGCTGTGTTGGGGAAGTATGCTGTCTTCAAAATCTATGTAGTTTGAGTCTTCATTGGTTTGGTATCTTCAAAGTAGGTGGTAGATCTTCAAAGGAATTCTTGCTGTGTTGGAGAAGTGTGCTGTCTTGAAAATTGATGTAGTTTCAGTCTTCATTGGTTTGGCATCATCTAAATAGGTGGATCTTGAAAGGAATTCTTGCTGTGTCACATAAGTAGGAGAGAAAGTCATGTTGTTTTACATCTATCGTTGGTGTTGGTAGATCTTGACCACATGTTTATAGTCTTTGCTACTGCTTCATTTCGTCTCAAACAAGAGTCCAAAGTAGACATCATAACTACAAAATACAAAAAATTGATTGTTACAATTGATTCATTTATTTTCATTGGCTTTATCTACATAGAGTAGCGAAGAAAAAGTTTGTGTGAGTATAAAACTATCTAGTAGAGATAAATTTATATCTAGGTTCAACTAGCATTGAATAATTATTATTATTTTGTTAATAATAAATAAGTAGAGTCGTGTCGGCTACTTTACTAGAGCTTGGACAAATACTTATTTTAAAAATGAATAATTAGAGCTTTCTACTAGTGTTAAATAATTATTGATAATAATTTACCTTATCACCACTTAGAGCCAGATGATTTAATTAACTAAAGACAAATAATTATTTTAGCATTTCTTACCTTGATGCTGGATGTTCTCCTAGTAGCTGTAGTAGATGATGGTTCTCCGCTCGCTGTTGAAGAACTGGATGCTTTCTGTGTGAAAACAGTGGCTCTTAAATAGCTAAAGTTGCACCGATTAAACCCTATGAATCAGCATTTTTTCCAATGCTTTCGCGGGAATAAATAATTTATTTTCACGCAAATAGAAACAGTTGCTTTCGTGGGAATAAATAGTTTATTTTCACGCGAATAGAAACAGTTGCTTTCGCGGGAACAAATAATTTCTTTTCACGCGAATAGAAACAGTTGCTTTCGCGGGAATAAATTGTTTATTTTCACGCGAATAGAAACCGTTGCTTTTGCGGGAATAAATAGTTTATTTTCACGCAAATAGAAACTGTTGCTTTCGCGGGAATAAATAGTTTATTTTCACGCGAATAGAAACAGTTGCTTTCGCGGGAATAAATAATTTATTTTCACGTGAATAGAAACAGTTGCTTTCGCGGGAATAAATAGTTTATTTTCACGCGAATAGAAACAGTTGCTTTCGCGAGAATAAATAGTTTATTTTCACGCGAATAGAAACTGTTGCTTTCGCGGGAATAAATAATTTATTTTCACGCGAATAGAAACAGTTGCTTTCGCGGGAATAAATAATTTATTTTCACGCGAATAGAAACAGTTGCTTTCGCGGGAATAAATAGTTTATTTTCACGCGAATAGAAACAGTTGCTTTCGCGGGAATAAACAGTTTATTTTCACGCGAATAGAAACTGTTGCTTTCGCGGGAATAAATAGTTTATTTTCACGCGAATAGAAACAGTTGCTTTCGCGGGAATAAATAATTTATTTTCACGCGAATAGAAACAGTTGCTTTCGCGGGAATAAATAGTTTATTTTCACGCGAATAGAAATAGTTGCTTTTGCGGGAATAAATAGTTTATTTTCACGCGAATAGAAACCGTTGCTTTCGCGGGAATAAATAATTTATATTCACGCGAATAGAAACAGTTGCTTTCGCGGGAATAAACAGTTTTTATTCCCGCGAAAGCATTGGAAAAAATGCTGATTCATAGGGTTTAATGAGTGCAACTTTAGCTATTTAAGAGCCACTGTTTTCACTTAGAAAGCATCCAGTTCTTCAACAGCAAGCGGAGAAGCATCATCTACTACAGCTACTAGGAGAGCATCAAGGTAAGAAACGCTAAAATAATTATTTGTCTTTAGTTAATTAAATCATCTGGCTCTAAGTGGTGATAAGGTAAAAAATAATCAATAATCATTTAACACTTGTAGAAAGCTCTAATTATTTATTTTTAAAATAAATATTAAAAACTTGTGAAAATGAACTGGTAACATTACGTCGACTGAAATAATGCCTAAAACGTCTCGCATAAATTTTGGTCTGACCAAAAACGAACTGAAAACCTTTACCTTTAGAGCGAGTACAAAATTATCATAACTTGCTATAGCGAATATTCTAAGAAATATTTGTTTTTTCCGTTGCTCACTTATCGTAAACATTTGTAACGGATGTCACATGATCTCAATCGGTTTTTGTCAACTGAATCACTTAGTTACTCGTAAACCTTTGATACTCGCATGATTTTTTGGTTGATAACAGCAATATCCCAATTTGGTTTATCGTAAATATTTCAAAAACGGATATCGCGTGATTTCTGTTAGTATTTTCTACCGAATCGCTTAGTTACTCGTAAACATTTGAAAATCGCTTGATTTTTTCGTTGATAAAACATGTCGCAAGTATCTATTAACAAATATTACTGTGATTTCAATCAGTTTTCCTTACTAGATTACTTAGTTACTCATCAACATTTCATAATCGCTTTCATTAATAGTCGTTGCGAAGCAATGTTGTATTTAAAAAATATTACTACGATTCCAATCAATTTGGTTTTAATTATTTATATTTAAAATAATCGAACCTCAACTAGAATTCACTCCTAGGTAATTTATCTTTACTAGATAATTTTATGCTAATAGTATCTAAGTTATTTCTTTGTAAGATCGCAGACTTTGACATTAACAAACTTGTGTGTTTGTCCGAGCACTAGTAAAGTAACTGACTCTAATTATTTATTATTAACAAAATAATAAGTAACTAATATTTAATGCTAGTTGAACCTAGATATTAATTTATCTCTACTAGATAGTTTCATACTCACACAAACTGTTTCTTCGCTACTTTATGTATATGAAGATAAAACCAATGAAAATAAATGAAACAGTTGTAACAATCAATTTTTTTGTATTTTGTAGACACAATGCCTACTTTGGACTCTTGTTTGAGACAAAACGCAGTAGCAGCAAAGACTATAAAACATCTGGATAAGATCCAATTGAAGTAACTGCAGATAACTAAAGGAAAAACATGTGCTACAGCATACGGAGTAAACAAGGTGTGTGTAGATTATTACTCAGTCTCATTACACTACTAATACTAAAAATTATTGTAGGTGTTGGATAAAGGATTGAGTATAACAAAGTCATGTTTGAGCTAATAAGTTGTTGCTAAGATGTTTGAATTAACAACTAGGTAGCTAAAATAAGTTTTTCATGAAGATCTCCTGACAGTTGTGATTCCTTGAGTGGTGAGCAGACTTTTAAATCTACTGTAGTTATCTTTTGTTGATCTTATTGAGTCTTTATCAGTTAGTACATCTTGCAACAAATTCTTTGATAGCTTAGCGCTAAGCCATCTTCCCTTGAGTTTTATCCTGTCAGTATCCAGATCGTATTTTCCAGAATCTCTCAATTGATACAATATTTTTACACCTAACGCTTGATTGTCTTTACTAGCTGTCATGTCGGATACTTTCTTTTTAAACTCTTCTAATTGTTGCATCATTCTCTCCGAATCTCTATTGCTATCATCGTCAATTGTGTTTCTATCAAACGATGATGGTGAGAGCTTTGGTGTTTTAGCAGAGCTCCAGCTCTTTGGTCGCTTGTACTCTCCCCTAATCTTTCCAACATCACTCCGATAGGTTTTTGTGCTTTGAACATTTTCATTTGTCTTTTTGCGCCCAAGCAACTCGTTTTTGATTCCCATTACTATTTCATTCGTTTCAACCAAAATATTCTGGATTTTCTCGATATCTCTCACCATTTTGTCTTTTGTCGGGTTGTCATACAATGATGACGCAAACTTGTCTTGGTCGGTTGATTTAGCCCCACTGTTCTTTTCCATCAAACTATAATACTCCTCTTCTGGTATAACAAAATAACGTTCACCATATTTTAAAGGAGGAAGATTCATTTTGTATTGATATTAAAACCTGTGCAATCAGGATGATTATAGGCTCTAAAAAAAGCTACCTCTCCCAATCTGCATTAAAATTTGTTGTTTGTCAGCAATCAGTGTTTGTACCTCCTTGAAGCGCTACTACCTAATAAACTGAGTTGTGTACTGATTAGTTTTTTGTAGCTCTTTTTTGAAGCCTCCCCTCTCCTCTACCAAATACTCCTCTCTCCTCTCTTGCAGTTATTTCCCAAATACTGTAAATTTTAACCATCTAGAGGACTAATTTGGTGATTTTCCAACATATTTTATAGCATTCAATATAGTTATTATGTCATAGATGTATTATTATTCAATCTAGATATAAATATATCCGTAAATATGTACATAATTATCCATATATACATGGTTGTATAAAAACTAAAAAATCTCTCTCTCTCCTCTCTTCTCTCTCCTCTGTACATAGCTATAAAATGTTAATATGGACATGAATTTGGACATGCGCATGTACATAAATATGAACATAGGTATGTACATAAATGGACATGAATATGGACATGCACATAAATGGACATGACTATGGACATGAATATGGACATGAATATGGACATGTACCTATTCATGTCCATTTATGCACATGTACATGAATATGGACATGTGCGTATTTACTGACTCTAGCTATATTATATAGGAAGATTTTCCCTACTTATTATGTAATAAATGTATATAATCATACAATGATTCATTTTTGATCAACATATTTATTCAATTTAGATATATCTCCTCTCTCCTCTCTATATGTAGATATAAATATACCCATAAATATGTACATAATTAACCATATATACATGAATGTATAGAAAACTAAAAAATCTCTCTCCTCTCTCTCTCCTCTCTCTCTTTCTTTCTCTCATGATACCATATGTATGTATGTATGCATTGATTGTCATTACGAGTTGTGGCGCTTTGTATTACTTAGTATTTACTGACTCTAGCTATATTATATAGGAAGATTTTCCCTACTTATTATGTAATCAGGTATATAATCAGATAATGTTTCATTTTTGATCAATATATTTATTCAATGTAGATATATCTCCTCTCTCTCCATGTAGATATAAATATATCCATAAATATGTACATAATTAACCATATATATATATATATATATATATATATATATATATATATATATATATATATATATATATATATATATATATATATATATATGTATATATATATATATATATATATGTATATATATATATATGTATATATATATATATATATATATATATATATATATATATATATAGGTATATATATATGTATATATATATATATATATATATATATATATATATATATATATATATATATATATATATATATATATATATATATATATATATATATATATATATATATATATATATATATATATATATATATATATATATATATATATATATATACATATATATATACATATATATATATATATATATATATATATATATATATATATACATATATATATATATACATATATATATATATACATATATATATATATATATACATATATATATATATATATATATATATATATATATATATATATATATATATATATATATATATATATATATATATATATATATATATATATATATATATATATATATATATATATATATATATATATATATATATATATATATATATATATATATATATATATATATAGGAATGTATAGAAAACTAAAGAATCTCCCTCTCCTCTCTCTCTCCCTCTCTCCTCTCTCTCCCTCTCTCCTCTATCTCTTTCTTTCTCTCAAGATACCATATGTATGTATGTATGTATTGATTGTCGTTACAGGTTGTAGTGCTTTGTATTACTTAGTATTTACTGATTCTAGCTATATTATATAGGAAGATTTTCCCTACTTATTATGTAATCAATGTATATAATCTTATAATGTTTCATTTTTGATCAATATATTTATTCAATGTAGATAAAACTCCTCTCTCCTCTCTCCTCTCTCTCTTCTCTCTCCTCTCTCTCAAGATGCCATATGAGTTCGAATTATGTAAAAAATTATCAAAACTTAAATGCCATACTTTCAAAATCTAGCTGCCATATGAGTTCAAATTAAGTAAAAAAATAATCAAAACTCAAATGCTACTTAAATGCCACTCAAATGCCACTCAAATGCCTCTCAAATGAAATACAATATAAACTCGGGGAATCCATCCAACGTCGTAACTCATTGCATAACCTCCAAGATCTGATCCACAAAAAAACACTTGGTAGGGAGATCTGCTCATATATTACTACTACTACTACTAGTTTGACAGCAACCACTGTTATTACAACAGCGTCATCATCTGCTGCTATATCTAATACAACAGCCTCTACTCACAGATTTAGGCCGACAGAGGAGAATTGGTGTTATTGTGGGAATTGCAATGACATGCCTACAGACTTAGAAAATAAATGTTGCATGAGTGAATATCTAGACTTGACTTATTTCCAAAAGGACGATGTTTATGTGCCTGGCATATAGTGTATTCTCACAAGTTATCTATTGCTTAGAGAAATATCGGGCAAGCGATCTCCTGAATTACAGTGGTTCAGACGTAGAAGGATGCTAGGATATCGAGGTGAAGCTCTCTCTGTCCAGTTGATGTCAAATGCCAATTGTCGCTTCCCTGCTCACCAAAACTATATTGACTTTATTCATATCTACCTTGGCAAGCACAATCGTCGAGTTATACCTGCCTGTGTGGTGAATGAAATTCGAAGCATGTGGCCTGACCCAACTCACATTTACGTCGGATTTCAGCAGGTTGGAAGCATGTGTGTTGACGGTGAAGTGCAAGAAGTGCCAGCTGATGAGCTGTAACAGGTGCTCCTAGATGATGGTACATTGTAGTGTCTATGCTTGGGCATGAGTGGACTATTATTCCACTCTATACATGTACCATCCATCGAACCCAAATGGCCTTTTTCGAGGCCACTAACATTTTCAAGATTTGTTCAAAAAATTATGGCAGTTTCTTCTGCATAGAGCAATATTTTATGATAAACAAGATCAGCCAACTTTTTATGAGATTAGCGTTGACATTTTCACAGAAATTAAAGTTAGTGGAACCTTGTGCAGTTATATAACATAATTGCTGCTGCTTGAAACTACTAGCATATTGATAAACGAACAGTTGGAGCGCTTTGATGGACAGTAATGAAACTGTGATGAAGGCGGTGAGATCTGCATTCAGCAAAGTAAATTACTGTTCAAATCAACCTATCTGTGTTTTTTATTCACTGTTGATGTGTTCATTTCAGTAAAAATGGTGTATAGCAATTGGTTTCACCTTGCGCTAACCAAATCCATCCATGCTATCTATGGTTAATGTGTGATAACTTACAGGAAGCGCCACGTGAAGGCTTGTAACATTTCTTCCCTTCCAATGATGTAACCCTATCGGGGGTTACTCTCATCGAGGGGCGGACTGATAGTCTATTCGCTTCAGAGCACAGACACCTTGATGAGAGCAACCTTTTCTATCAAGCATGCGCACTTACTTGCATCATGAGTAGTGTTAAGCAACAGCTGTTGCTAGCTCAGGTTTCTCCACCCGGGCAATGCACACCCCTCTGTTCTATAAAAGTATATATTGCACTTTGTATAAAATGTTGCGTACCATGTGTAATGTGTCTTTTTTGTGCCTACATAGTTGTACATACCCCAGCGACGTTTACAGTAGGATGCACAGCTTTTTCTATCACACCTTGCAACATGCTCTGTCTGAAACTATAGAATTTCTTCTCATAGACAGTCTTGAGCCGATAGGACCTGGATTCTTTCAAGTAGTACAATGCACTCTTTGTATTACCATCCATGTAATATATACGTTAATATTAACAAGGTTTAATTTTTTAATTTTTTGACTACATTTAAAACAATTTAGTCATGGTGCACGATGCTTTCTCATTTTTTTTGTTTCCTCTACCAACATTGTAGTTGTGGTCCAAAATGACCAACTGGACTGTAGCCTGGTAGCTTGATGGATCAAAGTCAAAGCGCTTAGGTGCATAGACCAGTTGTAGACTGTGCAGATTTTCCATATTGCCGGTGTGCAAGCCATAGTTGAGCAAGCGCAATGACTGCAAAGTCTTTAGTTTGTTGAGGGCATTCAACAGAATTGTGGGTGCAGGATTTCCTGGCTGCGGCCACAATATTTTTCTCACCATATCACTAAAATATTTTGCAAAAATATAATCATTTCTAGATTTTAATGTTAACCACATTTATGAACTTGCGAACACTACCACATGCTCTAGTTAGCACTTACTCCTCTAAGGGATCATGCTGGCATCTGCGGTACGTCAACATCCATTCATAGTCATCATGCACATTTACAGCATTGCTTGCCATACTGCGCACCATTTCCACCAACAGTTCAGCATTGCCTTTGCAATGCTGTGCAGCCCACCATATATGATTTTTCAACTCCGGTAGCCTTGGCAGAAGGTTTTGTGAGCCTTAAAAGTGCAGGCCTCCTTCAACTTTTTAACAAAGTTTGTGGCCCAGTGCCAGAGATCCTGGTTAAAAAAAATGTGATTTTCTATAAAAATTTCCAAATATAAATGCAACACGTAAACAAAAATTATTACAGCAAATCATTTTTACAAAGTCCTCATTTTATAGATGAAGAAATTACAAAAAAAATAATATGTATTTCAACAGGTAATTAGCAATGCTTTTGTAATTTCTCATCTATGGTGCAATGGAGAGGTGACCATCAGTTGCCACTACACTCACATCTATGTCTTCCTTGGCTTGTTGGAAAAGTTCAACGAAGGTTTTCTTATCCGATGCAGTGGATGACGTTGTTGTGGCACACTCCTCGTACAGCTAGTGAGTAACTAAACCTGTACTCTAAAAGTCCAAGCTTGGGTGAGAAATTTTTTTTATTGTCATTTTATTGAAATTGCTGTAAAGTCATTAACTTACAATATCCATGAATGTACATGTGCAATAACGTGCACAGTGCCCTGGACTATCAAACCGTCCATCCACATCTAGGCTAGCTTTTGACTCTATAAAAATGGTAGTCATGATCGGCCATTTATAGTAGACAACTTGATCAATGGTATACAAAGTAAAATCATTTATTTCAATTTAGTTTGCATTTCATACCTCTGTGGTTAAGAAGGACACAAACAACAGTCATTGCTTTCTCTTACACTTCATTGATGACAGGTATAATGCAGCTTCGCTGATACTTGTAAAATACTGAGTTGGATATAATATTCAAGTTCATCGCTTGAAAGGGTTAGGCCAGCTGAGTGTACGTGACTTCTCTGAAACAAAAAATGTCATACAACTGATTAACTTCCAACTTATTGCAGCATATGATTACAGTGACGAGCCTAAAGAAGTGCTTAGCTATACATACAAAATAAGAATGAATGATGCCAAGAGAATGTTGCCTTCCAGTTTGGAGCCAATTCTATGCTGAGAACCCCACTTGAATTTTGTTCCACATAAATTACATTCAGCGGCAACTACCACTGCTGAACCCACTTTTTGTAACTTTGCCTTGGCAAGAGATGGTAGTTGGCATTCCTTGCAGCGCACCTGCAGTTTTTTTTATTTCTTACAATATAATGTGTGTTACATAATATAAATTAGAATAATATTTATTGTCATTCATTTTTATCTGAAGGACAAATATCAATGAAATATTGGAAAAACAGACTGGTACATACACTACTTAGTAAATCAATTAATGAAGATTTGAACAAACTCCACTTTGGTTCGTCCTGTGGAGTACAATCTTCTTATGGTATGGAGTCATCAATTCCGATATCTGTGATTTGCCATTAATCAAATCACTCATCTAATCAGCAATAGACACTGTTCCAACAAAGTGCCTGTCAAGCAATACAGACGTTCATAGGTTTCACTTTCAACATCAGAAGGAACCCATTTGTCGACACCATAGATGCTATAGGCTCGGGTGGAAGGCTGCACAGGATAGTTGTGGTCAAGCGATGATGGCACAACATTCTCATCAAGACATGTTTGAGAGGAGGACTGCAGCATGAAGCTTTCCGTTTGACACCCTTAATAATTTTTCTTAATTATGAGCAGAAGAGGACAGAATTTTATGAATTTACCACAGAACTCCACAATTGAAATTAGCTACGATACAAGAGGTGTTCAGTGGAATAAGACTGGAGTTTTTTTACGGCAGTCTCTTGATAGGCAGATAGGAAGGGTCAGCTATATCAGAGAAGTTGCTAGAACAGTATACTGCAACACAAACATGCAAAAACATGAAAACGTCAACCGAAGCTAAGCACTTACAAAGCTGCGCATGGTAACACCACTATGTAGCTGTTATGGAGGTGTCAGAGATACTGGTCTAGAGAAAGTAACTCCCCACTACAGAACTTTTATAACAGTTGCCAGAAATCTATGATTTACTGCACATCAAAATTTCAGAACTACGTGAAATAACATTTTAAAACTGAACTAACATCATACATACAGACCTGTACATTCCCTTGTACAGTCACTTCCTCAAAGTCCTGCACAGACACTACTGCTGGTGATAGAATGAAAGAGGCAGAGCCTGCCACGGTAGCTGATGAAGAACTTTGTGTATATACATATATATATTTGATAGCAGAATTGACCGGTGTCTGAATACTATCTTATAAGTCGATGGATTATAACCTCGCAATGAATATATTTTAATTGTCAGCTCGCTCCTTTTGTTTTGGGCTCCAAATGCAGCCATTGCATACCATTTTACTCCTAAATAATTCACAGTTCACCCCTCATAAATTATTGTTATCACGGTGTGTGCCAGGAGTATTCAGTTTTTTTCACACCATCTGTGTCATACATGACAACTTCTAATGCTGGCAAATGCGGCCTCGGTATTGTGTGTGTTTTCAGTGAACAAATGAAAGAAATTTTCGAAAATCATTTTATAATTTACATATATGTTTGCTTACAAATCATCATGTAACAGCTATGGTGCATTGACAAGTATTGTGGTGGTATTAGTGTAAAGGCCAACGGGTTCCCTACACTAGATTGGTAATAGGCAGAGTTGGGGTAAATCATTACTCTGTCAAAACAAATCACCAACCAAGTCAAGTCAATTAACCTAAATAAATACTAAAGTCTACTTAACCTTTTGTCCCAAATCATCAAGTCATAAAAATTTGTGGTTTGCAAACGGTTTGAATTACAGATGACTTGAATCACTAGTGATTTGCCCTAACTCTGGTAACAGTCACCAGTCAGAATCTCTGGATTACTCCAGCTAACAATCGAACCTGGAACTAAACAGCAATATGTCATATTCTGTTCAGTACCAAGCCATTTTCGCTGTTATGTTACATGCTAGCTGGCATACTGCAGTGAAATGTTAAGGGCCGACAGGTGCATACACCAATATCTGATTTTATATAAAGAATGTCAAATAATATTTAAATGCAATATAATGATTTTAAATATTAATTATCTACAATAAGTCATTAATTAGGTAATATATGACAAGAAACATAGTGTATTTATAACATTATGATTATATCACTAATATATACTGTGATAAGAACGCAAAAATGATAAATATAATAATAGCTGATAGCGATTACCAGTCACATAATAATAGCTAATAAGAAAATGGTAATAATCAATGAATACCATTAATAATAATACTCATATATGCTTACACTACGAACAGTTCTTCAATTTATTATATAATTTTATTAATAATAAACAGCAGTAAAAATTATAGTGAGAATAATTATTGTTATTATTATTTATTATTACTACTACTATCTATGTCAAAAGATATGTTTTTATAATCAACATTGTTGTACCTAGTAGCTGGGTTAACTTTGCAAACTGTGCAACTTGAAGTTGAAATGTACCCGTGTGTAAGACTTACAAAACGCAGTGTGGAGTTATTTAGAGCAATAAATGGTATTTCAATTAAATTAATTAAAATCTAAAATCGCCAGAGATGTAAACATGGGTGATCTAGCTGATGATTTTATAACAGTAAAAACTAATCCAACAATCATCGATACAAGTGTTAGACTGAGCTGCTTTTTGCATTGGCCAAATTTTACTTCCTTATGTCATCATTCTAAGAGCTAGATTTTGGTTTGAATTAGTCAAATTTTGATGTAACTGACAATGATATGGTATTCAGGCTTGGGCAATGGATATAGACATGCAAAGGCTTACAATGAAATTCACCAGTAACGGGCGTTGTGAAGCGGTAAGCTAAAGACCGATGTAATGGTTTCTCCATTAAGCCTTCTGACAGTTAAGGTTCCTGAGTTGGGCGATATTGCTGATGTTGGAAAAAAGCTGACCTTACCATAAAAGTATGTATGACCCATGTTCACCAAACAAAATACAATAAACATAATCAGATTGGAAATAAAAGTATTAAATAAATATTCGTTTATTGGGATACTCGGGGGTCAACCAAAAAAAATTTGCTCATTGAATAGAAAAAAACTAACGAGCATTTACTGATATTTTTTTAGGTCCAAATGAAATTGAACAAAAAGTGAATTATAAAGAGCGAGTCTAATTTATTCATTTTCATAGACCAGTTTTGTCCCCCAACATATTGAGAAATTATGTACCAAACAAAGAGGACAGCTTTACAAGTTATTTTTATTGATAGCGATGCAATTCTTACTTTTTTGATATTATTCAAAAACTGGGTGCTATCTTGTTCACAATTTGTTCAGTAATCTATAAAAGTAGTAATATATGAGCAGATCTCCCTACCAAGTGTTTTTTTGTGGATTGGATCTTGGAGTTGAGGCAATGGGTTACGACGTTGGATGGATTCGCCGAGTTTATATTGTATTTTATTTGAGGGGCATTTGAGTGGCATTTAAGTGGCATTTGAGTTTTGATTATTTTTTTACTTAATTTGAACTTATAGCATATAGATTTTGAATGCATGACATTCAAGTTTTGATAATTTTTTTACATAACTCGAACTCATATGATATTTTGAGAGAGAGGAGAGAAGAACGAGGAGATATAACTACATTGAATCAATATATGATTATATACATTTATTACATAATAAGTAGGAAAATATCCTTGTATGATATAGCTAGAGTAAGTAAAGACTTAGTAATACAAAGCACTACAACTTGTAATGACAATCAATGGATGATAGTCTTTTTCTTTACAATGTCGTCATTGTTGTACTGATGTTATAACTTAGGAAGGAAGACTTTTGTTCTATGTACTTTTGATTCCATAATGAACTAAAATAAAAAGTTATGTATTAGTATAGGATGATTAAACAAAAATGTAAAATAATTACATGAATTTGAATTATAAATCTTTTTACATTGGTTAGTTAACATTATATAGTAAAGGGAAGTAACTCACCAAGTTATATTGTTTGGTTTGTTTTATCTTGAGCATAATTTTCATCAAGTGTTTTTGATTCTCTCTCTTCTATCTAAAGCAAAACAAAAAATAATTGCTTCATAAATAAATTTTATCTAATTGGAAGTATTACTTATATCAGTTAGTTTACATTAAATAAAAAACACTCACTGGGTTGTGTTGTCTGACTTGCTCTTCTTGAATATAGTTTTCACCAGGGGGTGTTGGTCCTCTCAAAGATGTAGAAGATGTGTTTCCCGCTCCCATTGAAAGCACTAAGACCTGGTTCTCAACAACCTCATCTGTAGTAAAGTACTTCATCTGGTTGGAATCATCAAGTTTGTTGGATAGGTTTTGAGCCGTTTCTATCGCTTGTAATGCTGTGAATGTGATTATATCATGTCGATGATAACCAAATTTACTAACTTCACGATTTCTTACAAGTATGACTCCTGTTCCAAGTCGTTTGACGTCGCTAGCATGTTTTTCAGGTATATATAGAACTCCCATCATCAAACCATCGTATTGCAAACACCTGTAGTTTACCAGTAGCGCATCCATCACCACTTCTCCATTAGGTAATGTTAACTGAGTTGATATTTGAGGAGATTCAAAACTGATTACACTTCCAACAGCAAATTGAGAGAGTGTTGCGATGCGAACCATACTGATCAACTGACTAGGTGTTTTTTTTTTATTAATCTACTTAGCTGTTTAGCTTCCTCAAGGGAAATATTGGATGGGAAGTTGATAGGGTGAAAGATTGGATGCTTGTCTGAATCGAATCCCATAAAAACCACCAGTTTTGGAACATCTGGTTGTGTTGGAGCTAATTTGTTGTAATCCTCATTTCTCACCATGGACCTCACTTGTCGTCTGTTGCCGAATGTTTCGACATTGTAGCGGATAATGCATAAGTTTTTATATACATCCCCAGCTGGTCTTTCGATGGAGATTATCTCGAGAAGTGATGGCGTTTGATTTAAGTGAAGTGGTTGAAACCTTCCAATCATTACTCTGTCATTGGTATCGCAAGAATTGAGCAAACTAGCAGCATTTTTTGACAAGCAGGAAAGATGAGAAAGAGATGGTGCTTTCAAAGTCCAAGTATAGTCAATCGTTTTATTTCTATCCGAATCCCATGGCTTTGGTCGAACTGTTTTCAGTTTCCTTCTTATTATATGTGAATCAGGAGGGATATTTTCTTTATCATCAGAGTATGGTTCGAATGTTGAGAGAAATGAGGTATTACGGTCTTCATTCATATTCAGAGCGTTCAGTGAGAAGTTGGAACTGAAAAGAGAGTAAAAAATATGTAACAGATGGTTGGAATTTGAAAAACATTTGAAAAGAATAAACTAACTAGATATTTATAAAATAAACACATAATAAAAACCAAAATAATTTTTCTGATGCATTATGGTGAAACTATTTGATCTTTTATTAATAAGAACAAAATATCAAAACATAAAATTAACTTTCTGAAGTATTATAGCGAATCTAGTTGAAGTTTTCTATCAATATATGTTAAAGAATTATTTAGTGATTCTCACCTTATTGACTGAAAGTCTTTCTATAGTTTCAAGTAAATTTAGTAGTTGCTGTGTAGATGTTGCTTCTTCACTAGCTATTGTAGAACTGGATGCTTTCTGTGTGAAAACACTGGTTCTTAAATAGCTAAAGCTGTACTAATTAACCCTATGAAAACCATCTCGTGAAACCTTCTTTATAATATATCTATGACTCAGCAGTTTTTTGCGCGATATTCCCGCGAAAGCATTGGTTTTTATTCGCGTGAAAATTAATTTTTTTACTCCCGCAAAAGCAACGGTTTTATCCCTATGGAAATAATTGTTTTATTCCCGCGAAAGCATTGGCTTCTATCCGCGTGGAAATAAAATTTTCATTCCAGCGAAAGCAACGGTTTTTATTCGTGTGAAAATAAACTATTTATTCCCGCTAAAACATTGGTTTGTATTCGCGTGAAAATAAAATATTTATTCCCGCGAAAGCAACGGTTTCCATTCGCCTGAAAATAAAGTATTTATTCTCGCGAAAGCATTGGTTTGTATTCGCGTGAAAATAAAGTTGTTATTCCCGCGAAAGCAACGGTTTCCATTGGCGTGAAAATAAATTATTTATTCACGCGAAAGCATTGGTTTGTATTCGCGGGAAAATAAAATTTTTATTCCGGCGAAAGCAACGGTTTCCAGTCGCGTGAAAATAAATTATTTATTCCCGCGAAAACATTGGTTTGTATTCGCGTGAAAATAAAATATTTATTCCCGCGAAAGCAACGGTTTCCATTCGCGTGAAAATAAAGTATTTATTCCCGCGAAAGCATTGGTTTGTATTCGCGTGAAAATAAAATTGTTATTCCCGCGAAAGCAACGGTTTCCATTCCCGTGAAAATAAATTATTTATTCCCGCGAAAACATTGGTTTGTATTCGCGTGAAAATAATATATTTATTCCCGCGAAAACAATGGTTTCCATTCGTGTGAAAATAAATTATTTATTCCCGCGAAACCATTGGTTTGTATTCGCGTGAAAATAAAATATTTATTCCCGCGAAAGCAACGGTTTCTATTCGCGTGAAAATAAATCGTTTATTCCCGCGAAAGCATCGGTTTCCATTCGCGTGAAAATATATTATTTATTCCCGCGAAGGCAACAGTTTCTATTCGCGTGAAAATATATTATTTATTCCCGCGAAAACATTGGTTTGTATTTGCGTGAAAATAATTTTGTTATTCCCGCGAAAGCAACGGTTTCCATTCGCGTGAAAATAATGCTGATTCATAGCAGTGCAACTTAAGCTATATAAGAAGCACTGTTTTCATACAGAAAGCATTCACTTCATTGTTAGTAACTGAAGGAAGAAGATCTACTACATCATCATCTACTACAGCACTCCTTCTTCATCATTTGAATTACATAGGAAACAGCTGAAGTTCAAACAACTATGTGTATAATTCATCTAATTCAAAGAAAACAAGTCTTCATTTGTGATGTAAGTATTTATATTTTGTTTTAATTGTAATCAATTTAAACGTGAAGACGTTTTCTGAAAAAAACAAGATTATTCACTATTTAAGATATCAAAAAATGTTGTATGTAAGTTTTAATTATGTTTTATTATTATTATTATTATTATTTCAGGACTTCAAAATGAAAAAGTACTCCTTCTTCATCCGAATTTTATAGAAAGCAGCTCAAGTTCAAACAACTAGGAATATCATTCATTTAATTCAAAGAAAGACAAGTCTTCATTTCTGATGTAAGTATTTACATTTTATTACAATAGTAATCAATTCAAGTATATTGAAAAAAATTGAAACCTTAGTCTTTTTTATTTTTTGCTATAAAGCATTATCATTTTTTTTTGGAATAACAACGAACTAGATCAAAGGGAAAGAACTTTCCAACAAAACTTCAACTTGAGTAATAACTGAAGCTACTACTTAGATTATATATAAATAATGTGTCGAGTAACAAACAACAGATATGTAGCAAACACTCTTTATAATGAAAAAAAAGAAATGCAAAAAACTCGGAATTGCTTTGAAAATACTAAAGACTACACCAAATGGATAGATGGTAGTTTACTCGTTACTTCGTCGTTGTTCTTACAACGAACTTTCCCTGATACCACTGCAATAACTTATGTCGTCGCAACTTATCCGGATAATCACGGTAGTCTTTTGTCATTAAAATTACAAAAAACTATTGCGCAACTTTCCCCAACGGACTTTTTCAAGTTCATTTGCAATGAACTCTCTTTTTATGAAAGAGAGACTTCAATGCTTGATGAAATTTAGCGAAAAAAATCATTTCTTACAAATTGGAGACGAGTAGGTAAACATTGTGGTGAAAACATGGCTGGAGCTGGTTTCTATAACCTTGAAAAAGACAACGCTGTTCGATGTGCTTTTTGCCGAGGGATATTACTAAACTGGAAGTATGAAGATGAACATCCGATGAAAGAACATGCTAAAAGTTTTCCGTTTTGTCTATTTGTTAGAGGATTTAACACTCACAATCGTGTGTATAGACCTAGAAAACTACTTGCAGATGAAATGAAAAACATCTCAATTGTCAAAAGTTATACGATGGAAGAACAAAAAACTAGAAGAGGAGATTTAACTGCAGAAGTATTGTACAGGATTTTAGTAGTTGCGGTATTGCGCACACCTATACAACTCCCCACAATCACAAGTGCAATTGGAAGTGGCTGTTCGGCCCTTTCTGTAGTCAGTCGGTGCAACAAGGGTCGACTTGTCTGTGCCGAAATATCGGGTGAGTAGGAATGCTTGGCACTGTACACCGACAAGCGGGAATACACAGCAAGGATCGAGTTGATCGATTGCTTTCTACCAAGTTCCTTACTACACTGATAGTCAGTAGTGCAAGCTGTAGTCTGTATCCTGTGCTTATTGTTTGTGCTACTGACTAAAGTCTGTGTAGTAATAAACAATCATTTGAGGCTCACAGTTGCTCTGACTTTATTATTGATGACAGCCATATTTATATGCATGGTTATATAATAAAAAGTAGTACATAATAGATGCCACACCTCACACAAACAATTGGTCAGAGTGGGCCAATAGAACAATATGGGTGGTAGTTAGAGTATCGCATGAATGATTGCACATGTCCAACATATAAGTTTGTATGTTACTGGAAAATAATAAATGAGTACATAGAATTAATTGCGTTAGAGTGTCAACATAAAACTACTTAGAGTGTAGTGACGATTGTTCGTATGGCGTCCCTAACACACTTCCCCCCATTGGCAACATTACGCCAATAATAAAAAACTGGGGTATGGCATAGAACATTGTCACGATAGTCGGTTGCTTACAGTGTGCTTTTCTCTTTCTTTATCTTTTCCTTGAGTTCTTCGACACGATGTAGTCGTCGGTATGCCTCTTTGGTAATTTGATACATTTCGTCTTCATACCTCTTGATTCGTTGCAACTTCTCTTCCCTCCTCTCCTGCTCTCTTCTGGGTGACCTTTGGTTTACCACTGTGCACTGTCTGTCGGCTTTGGGTCGAGGGGTGCCTTCTTTAGTTGTGTGGTTGGCTGTTTTTATTTCTGGCAGCTCCAACTTCATGACTTTGCAGGGTGGTTCGTCTGCTCTTGGTCCTAACCTGCGTTTGATGTCGACGTTTGGTGTACTGTCTTTGGTGGGAATAGGCGTGCCGAATTTTGCTGGCTTTCTCCACTGTATGTACTGACAGAAGTCGTCGTAAGAAGTTGCGTCTACTTCAAACAGGGGTCGGGAGTCCCCTCCGTGCGCGAGATCTCCATCTTGTTGCCTGATGTGTCTTAGGATGCTATCTCTAGAGCTACTCTTTTTCCCGCATTTACAAAAGTAAAATACGTAGTGTTGTCGAGTGTGGTAGATAATTCTCTTTCTTGGCAGTCGTAGCCGACAGACTGTACACTCCCATTCCTCGGTGGTTGCGATCTGTTTAGCTGCACGTTTGATTGCTTCCTTGGTGGCGTCGGATATCCATACCTCTGTTGGCTTTGCTGCCGGCGGTGGGGGGGTTGCCACTTGCTTGCTCCTTTCTCTGCACCTCGCTGCTCCTGGCTCTGGCATTACTACTCTCCTTACTCTCGTAGGAGATACAGCGTTAAACATTTCCTTCTGAGGAATCCGACATCTACTTTGTCTTTCCTCTCTGGCTACCAATCTTGCCGCTGCGTCGGCGTCCTCTTCTATTGACAAGTAGCCGTCATTCTGTTCTGCCATTTTTTGCTCAAATAATTTAATTACTGCGAAGATATCTTGGAAGGTGCTGTCTGTGTGTGGCGCTGTTGCTGGCGAGAGTGACTGTGTTTTCTCTTTCCCGCAGTATTTGTTGTTATCGATATTGTTATTGGTTGATTTCTCCTCCCCTTCTTTTGTTTCAAAGTCCCATGTGGTATGACGTAGTGGCTGGGGGGCGTCGCTATGGTTGCGTCTATGTTGTGGACGTAACTCTATGCTTTTCTGTTGGGGAGTTGTCTGTCCTTTACCCTTTTCGTCTTTTATTTGGGTTTGCACCCCTGTTTTGGTACCCCCACCGACAATGAATGGTTGTTTTGTCGATATATTTATTCCTAGCCGATTTTTGGTGTCCTGGCTATCTGTCCACGGTTTAGGGGTAGTTTTTTCTGCTCTTTCACCTGGTGGTGGTTTAGAGTTGCTTTCTTTCCCTCTAGCATGGTAACAGTGGTAGTCAGTGAATTTCACTGGCTGCCTTCTGTTTCTTTGCGGTCTCTCTGGAGTGGTGTTGGCTTGACTAGGTAGTGCCGGCCAGCTTTCGTCATCTAGCTGACTTGTTCTCTCAGCTACCTGTTCTGGGGCTACCTCGCTTTCTCTGGGAGTTGCTGGCCTCGTGACCTCTGTCCTTTCCTCTGTTCTTTCTTCTACTATTTCTACTGGTGTTGGGTCAGGTTCTGGTGGCATTGCTGCTGGTAACTCGGCCTCTTGGTGTGTTGTGCCCAGTGGGTTGGGGGCTTCTGCCGCTGCCGGGGGTCCCGGCCTAGGGGGTGTCGGCTCCCTGGGGAGTTGTCTCTCCTCTCTCTGGGTTGGTTGCCTTCGTCTGTAGGCGCCACGCATGTTAGGTCGCACCGCCTGTTCCCTGCTGGTGGGTGCTCGGCCGACAGTCCCTTCACATGTCCTGTATAATTTCAGCCGTCGCCCGTTCTGCACAAAACCTTGGCCGTCCTTTTCCAATCGATAGGTATGGTTAAGGTAGGCGTGTGTAATTGTGTATGGCCCTATGTAGCTAGGCTGTAATTTTGGGTTGCTACCCTTTGTTCTGCGACGGTTCTCTATCACCACCAGGTCTCCTTCTTCGAACCGGGGTGGCTCTCCCGTCTCCTCCTGTCGGATCCGGTGCTGCTGTTGCCTGACATAGTCGTGCGCCATTTGTAGGTTCTCTTGGACGTGTCGGGTATGTTCTGTCAGTCCATGACTGTCCAGCGTGGGAGGGGAACCGGTCAGCTGGTCCGGAAGTCGAACCTCTCTACCAAGCATCATCATGTTTGGCGTTTCTTTCGTTGTTGAGTTGGGGGTGCCTCTGCATGCACGCATGATCTGTGGGAGCAACTGGTCCCATTCGTCCTGCCCTTTTGTTAATATGAGGGTTCTGAGGGCGTCCCCAAGCGTCCGGTTTTGGCGTTCAACCATGCCATTCCCTTGCGGGTGGTAAGGCGTGGTCCTGGTCTTTTGTATCCCCCAGAGTGTACACAATTCTGCTAGTATGACAGATTCGAATTGTGCGCCCTGGTCTGTGTGCACCTGTTCGGGCAGTCCCCAGTAACTGAAGACGCGCTCGTCTAGTGTGCTGGCCACTGTGGGTGCCGTGGCGTCTGGTATGGCAATTGCATCTTGCCACCTGGTGAAATGGTCTGTCAGCACCATTATCCATCTGTTTCCTCTCTTCGTGAGGGGAAGGGGGCCCACTAGGTCCACCGCTAGTTTCTGGAAGGGTCTCCCAGCGTAGAGCCTCTGGCCTTCTGGTGGAGTGGGTTTCTTGCTCTTCTTAGCAACCTGACATATCTCGCAGCTATTTACCAGCCTGCGGGTCAGAGCGGACATGCCGGGCCAGTACCAGTCCAGCATCAAGCGTGCTCGGGTCCGGTGTATGCCGGCATGAGCCAGTTGGTGTGTGTCCCACACGGTCCTCTGTCTCCAGGATGGAGGACAGACTGCACAGAACTTCGTCCTGCCTTGTTGGTCGAACCTCATGACCAGTACTTTGTCGGCGCGGATGCTCAGAGCCTCCTTCCTGTCGTACAGGATCCTGAGTTCAGAACTGCCTTCTTCGAGCTCTCGCCGGGTCAAGGTCCCTGGTGTCTGTATCTCTGCATACAGCCTGGCCACGGGGTGATTCCCGTCCTTCTGTGCTTGAGCCAACTCCTTCCCGCCAGTAGTGGGGTTGGTAACCATGAGGTTGACTTGTCCGGGTGGTGTATCTTGTTGTAACTCTGTGTGAGTAGGGCCACCGTCTCTTTGCTCGACTGCGTTGCACTGTTTGCAATCGAGGCACTGCTCCTTCCTGCTGAGTCCATCGGCGTTCCCGTGACGGGATCCAGCTCGGTGCTCTAGCTTGTATTTAAACTCCGCCAGGATTTCTAGCCACCTGGCTATTTGGTTCGATGGCTCCTTGCGTCTACACAGCCAACGGAGAGACGCGTGGTCCGTTCTGAGTTTGAACTCCTGTCCGTATAGATAGGGACGGAAATGTTTGACAGCCTTTACCACTGCCAGGAGTTCTCTGCGGGTCACACAGTAATTGCGTTCGGCTGGTGACAGCGTCTTGCTATAATATGCAATTACTCTTTCCTTTCCGTCCTGCTCCTGTGATAACACGGCTCCTAGTCCCACGGCGCTAGCGTCCGTGTCTAGAATGTACTGGAGTGTGGGGTCAGGGTACCCCAACACTGGTGCTTGGCTGAGGCCGACCTTTAGCCGGTCGAATGCCCGTTGTTCCTCTTCCCCCCATGTCCAGGGGATACCTCCTCCGGTGAGCACTGTCAAGGGTTTTGCCGTAGTGGCGTAGTCCGGTAGGTATTGTCGGTAGTATCCGGCGGTTCCCAGAAATGCTTGTAAAGCACGGACGTCCTTGGGTTCCTGCCATCTCTCTACTGCCGCAACCTTGTCTGGATCTGTGGCTACTCCTTCTGCACTGACTACGTGGCCCAGGTATCTGACTCGTTGGCTCAGAATCTCGCATTTCGAGGGCTTTACCTTGAGGTCCGCTCGTTGGAGGCGGGAGAGTACCTCTCCTAGCCGCTCTAGGTGTGTGGAGAAATCTGGGGCTATGATGATCACGTCATCGAGATACAGGAGTAAGGTTTTCCAATGTAGTCCCTTTAGAACCCTTTCCATCAACCATTGGAACGTTGCAGGGGCCGAAGTGAGGCCAAACGGTAGCACCTTCCACTTCCAGAGGCCACTTCGGGTGATGAAGGCCGATTTGTGCTGCGTGTCTTGGTCTAGTGGGACTTGCCAATAGCCGCTGGTTAGGTCGAGAGTGGAGAAGTATTTACTTCCGGCTAGTGCATCTAAGGAGTCGTCTATTCGGGGGATCGGGTAGGCGTCTTGCCTAGTGACGTCATTTAATCTCCTATAGTCCACGCAGAACCTCCATGAATCGTCCTTCTTCCGGACAAGCACGACGGGCGAGCTCCATGCTCCGTCTGCTGGCTCTATCAGATCCTTAGCCAAAAGCTCTTTCACCTGGCGTTCTGCCTCCGCCTCTTTCTCAGGCCCTAACCGATGGGGTGGACAGCGGATGGGTCGGGTTCCTGGCTCCGTTGGGATGGAGTGTTCGGCGAGGTGTGTCCGCCCAATATCGCTGTCGCTCCGGCTAAACACGTCTTGGTAGTTCAACAGGAGTGTCCGTAGTTGTCGCTCCTCTCTTGTGTTCTTACACCCTTGTCGTGCCTGTTGGAACAGGGCCTGTAGGTGGTCGGGAAGGTCCCTATACATGGGTCCGGCTTGGGGTTCTCTGGAGGGAAGGGATTGTACCTCTTCTCGTCCGATGCCAGTGTACGTACCTATTACTTCGCCGGCCGGTATGTGGAGGGCGTCCTGTGTGGGGTTGATACACCGTACCAGTACTCGTCCTCGGCTGTCAGGGGTATTTACGCTGGCAGCGAGCAGTAGTCCACCCTCTATGCTCTCGATTATCCCTTGTTCGCAGGGATCTCTGTCGGTGAGGTGACAGGAGACGGTAGCTTCGGCTTGAGGGGGTATGCTCGTGTTCTGGCGTACTTGAACTTTGGAGATCAGGTTTCTCCCATGCCTGTCCGTGCAAGTCAACTCTTGCTCCTGGATCCTTAGGATGGGTCTGTCGAATCCCATTTGGCAGTGGTGGTTAGTTAGGAAGGGCATACCTAAGATAATGTCTTCATTCACTTGACTGACGACGAACGTCTCTTTGTACTTGACTTGGCGAATGCGGCCCGTCAGGGTGATGAGTCCATAGAACGGCAACCGAGTTCCATCCGCCATCAGCCCATGTGAATCGTAGTCTTGCAGGTGTCCTTTCACTCCGTTTGGTAGCTGGTCGAATATTCGCTTCGACAGTAGGTTGGTATTACAGCCCGTGTCTATCAAGTAGGACACGGCTCGTCCCTCTATTCGTCCCGGCAAGTAATAACTAGATTTGTAGGGACGCTCAATTTGGTTGAGGTGAACGGTCATAGGCTGTCGGTCGACCTCTGGGTCTTCCGGTGGCGGTGGAGTCTGGCTAGCTTTGTGTTGCGGCCGCCTCTTCTTTGTGGGGGGTTCTGTGAGCTCTTCGTCTTCTTCATCTGTAATCTCTTCCTCATATACTAGGGGTGTATATCGATTGGTTAGTGGAACAGGGGCGGGTGGCGTTGGCATGTACCTGGGACGCCTGGTGCTTTCCTGAGCCTCTGTCCGGTGGTGCTGGAATTTTCGGGTTTTCTCGGGTGCCCTGCTGCAACGAGTAGGTGGCCCTACTGTTGCGGGCCGTACCCGTTTCCCTGGACGCTGGTCCAGGGAGCCGTCCTGCATTCCTTTCTTAGGTGCCCTGTCCTTTGACATCCCCAGCATCTTTTGAGCGGGGGGGTCTTTATTCTTGTTTTTTATCTCTGCTACCTCGCGGCTCAGCTCTGCTATGCTTGCCATCAGCTTCCCCAGTGGATCCTCTACCTCCTTGCAAGCGGTTGGTGGTACCTCCTCTTGCTGATCTTTGTGAACCACCCGTATATTGGTGTGTGTCAGCGGCTGGTGTTGGATTTGCAAAAATTCATTGCCCGCTTGTATGGCTTCCTCCACTGTAGCCGGCCGAATGGCCAGTAGGTGCCTCTGTAGGTATGTGTGACCTAGCGTGCTTTGAAATGTCTGTAACGTCAGCTCGGTTCTATTCTGTTGTGGGAGGTCTTGATACGCCGCCTCTATTAGTTGTTCCACTGTAAGAGCGTGCTCCCTTAAGGTGTCTCTTTGTGGCTTCCGATAGTGCATCAGCTTGTTCTGAGCTTCGGTTCGGGTGAGTCCGAAGCTGGCTCGTAAAGCATGCATGATAGCCTGTAGTGTCAGGCTACGTCCACACTGTTCTGCTTTGCCTAGCAGCGACTGTCGGAGGTGTATGACCGCCTCATCCTCTGTCCATCTGTTGGCTCCGGCTACTTCTTGAAAGCGCTGTAAAAAGTAGTTAACATCACCTTCTCCATTAAATTTTGGAGCCTGGAATTTGTTCTTGTTTTTGGTGACCGTCATTCTATCTAGAATGTCGGTCAGGGTGCCCATAATGTGCATGGGTGCTCCCTCTCTGTCTGTGCTGACTGCCCTACGTCGGTTGGCCATCTTTCTGTCACTTTATTGCCTTTTTGTGTACTGGTGTGGGAGTTATCTTCTCTGGGAACTGTCGGAATCCCACTGCTGCCACCACTGTACAGGATTTTAGTAGTTGCGGTATTGCGCACACCTATACAACTCCCCACAATCACAAGTGCAATTCGAAGTGGCTGTTCGGCCCTTTCTGTAGTCAGTCGGTGCAACAAGGGTCGACTTGTCTGTGCCGAAATATCGGGTGAGTAGGAATGCTTGGCACTGTACACCGACAAGCGGGAATACACAGCAAGGATCGAGTTGATCGATTGCTTTCTACCAAGTTCCTTACTACACTGATAGTCGGTAGTGCAAGCTGTAGTCTGTATCCTGTGCTTATTGTTTGTGCTACTGACTAAAGTCTGTGTAGTAATAAACAATCATTTGAGGCTCACAGTTGCTCTGACTTTATTATTGATGACAGCCATATTTATATGCATGGTTATATAATAAAAAGTAGTACATAATAGATGCCACACCTCACACAAACAATTGGTCAGAGTGGGCCAATAGAACAATATGGGTGGTAGTTAGAGTATCGCATGAATGATTGCACATGTCCAACATATAAGTTTGTATGTTACTGGAAAATAATAAATGAGTACATAGAATTAATTGCGTTAGAGTGTCAACATAGAACTACTTAGAGTGTAGTGACGATTGTTCGTATGGCGTCCCTAACAGTATTACCTCTAGGTATATCAATTGATCATGCTGTTACACCTCGTTTTGCTACTGAAACATCTAGAGAAGACAGTTTCAAACAATGGAAGGGTAAAGTTTCCATGAAACTCCTTTCCAATGCAGGTTTTTACTATACTAAGTTCGGAGATAGTGGAAAATGCTTCTTTTGCTCAGGTGAACTTAAAGAATGGAAAGAGAGTGATCTACCGTGGGAGGAACACTGTCGATGGTTCCCAGACTGTTCTTTTTTACTCAGGAGTAAAGGTGAAGAGTGCGTTGAGGATGTTTACATGCGAACGGAAAAAGGCAAAAGGTGTAAGCGATGGGTTGAAAAATATCGAGAAAAAGTAAAACGAATAACGCAAAACAATGACACCGAAGAAATGAAACTTATCTGCAAAAAACTAGGATACAGTCAAAACGATATCGAACAAGTTTTAGTGTTAAATGGAAAACCTTTTGAGCGAATAGGTTTTATGATTGAAGCCTTACATACTTTTGAAAATGATTTTACATCTGTTGAGAATTCGTCAACACTGTTAAAAAATGATGCTAAATCAATTGATTCGCTAAAAAAAGATAAAGATCAGACTAAGCAAAGCAAACTCGCTCAATGTGTGTCTGAGTCACATGAAAAAAAAGTAATTGCAAATCATATCTCTCTTCCATGTGGTCATCTCATTTACTGTAGTGAGTGTAAGGAAAAAGCACTTACTGAATGCTCATCAGAAGTAAAACTTTGCCCAATCGATGGTGGTCAGGTTGAAATTAAAGCATTTATGAAGATCTACATGAGTTAGCATAACAATTAACCTCAAAAAAAAGAAAAAGTAATGAATGATTAAATAGGTATTTCAATTTGAAAACGGATCATTCGCGTTTTGTAATTTAACGGAATAACAACAAATATGTTACGTGTTGAAGACTTTGCTCACCAAGAAGCTTCCGATGCTATAGGACCTAAGACTTTTTTGGCTGAGGTTTCTGATGAAATGTTGAGGATTTATTTTACGGAAGAATGTGTATACTGTGTATTAGGAGGAAGTTTTTACAAGCAAGCAACCAATCTATCACTACTAAACTGTTACTGTTCACACGTTGATGACAAATGTATCACTTGTAAAAGATATGCTGAAATGGTTGAAGGTGCTACACCTACCAAAAAAGAATTGGGTGATGCTATCGACTGGATTGATGGAAGACAAGTTTTGAAAAACGCTAAAATGGGTTTTTAGGTGCATGATGAATGGATTAATGCTTTTTTGGATCTTTCCTCTGATGATTTGAAGTCTCCCTTTATGTTAACAAATTTGAGAGCACGATTAAATCCCTACCTATTACCTACTAGTCAGAGCAAACTGGCTTATCAACGTCTAAAGGATAAATTACTTGCGATAGCAGAAGGATATCCATATGCTTATACTCCTGATGAAAAAGAAGACTCAGTCAACCCGATAATACCTATTGATTCGACAAATATATCTGAGGACTCATAAAAGAACTGCTACAAAAATGTTGCTTCATTTATCTCTGAACTACAGAAGAAACATGAGTGGAAAAACTCAAGGATTCAAGTCAATTGCTACATTGGCTGATTTTGTTCCTAAGTTCATAAGGACTCATTTTGAACACATTCCTTTAGAGCGTTCGAATCCTCTTTTTGTTCAACTCATCACCGAAGAAGTATTTTATTTTGTGTTAAGATTCAATCTAGTTTGTAAATCAATACAAAGCATGCTTTTGAGCTGTAATTGTATTTCAAGAGCAAATCCTCTCGAATGCTTAAACTGTTCTAGGAGCTTTGATCCAAAAGTATGCTGTCCGCAAGACAAGTTGATAGATTTTGAAGATCTCAAAAGAGCGATCGAACTGATTGATATAAAGATGCTGAACTGGGTGATTTGATAGATATTTCGGTTTTAAGAGGTTTGACCTCATTTCGCTGGACAGGAACACATGTTCTTTTGTCTCAATCTCGATTGGAACCATACTTACATTTTGGTAACCACTTTGATGAGATTGTTTCACATCTTCAAAATCAGCTGAGAGAGCTGAACAAGCCACTAGCCACTTACGTATAAATAGAAAGAACATCAAGAAAGAAAGTATTCAACTTTCAACACTGAAAGCAAAAACATTTTAAAAAATGAGCTGCGTATTTATCTTGCTACTGACACTAACATTTCCCAATGTTAGTGAAGTATTCTATACCAACAAAATTGATGAATGTATAGCCGGAGCTATGGATAAAAATGATGTCTTGGTTTTTCACCTTTCGAAAGGACTATACGATATAAAGATGAAAATGGAAAAAACTGTGCGCGACTCTACCCTCCTGACTTATTATATTGTGGTTTTTTCATCCCTCAAAGCTCTTCTTGGATCTGCAAGGACACAACTTCTACAGATTCTGTGTCTTGTAATACTACAACAAAATACGTTTTGAATCAAGAGGAATGTGAAATGGGTATTACAAATAATACGGAAGAACTTACTCAAAATACAAAAGTATATCGAAATGGGGATTTATGTGCATTTCAATACAACCGCAGACGTGTGATCTGTCCAATAAGAAGACAGTTTGAGACATCAAATTTGCGTGCGTGCAATGTGTTCATTCCGATCATTCGATCAACAAGGAACCAAAACCAGTTAACATCACTAACATCAAAGATTCATCACTTTCGACTTTTGACAGTTTCAAAACTAGTGGAGTGTTTTATAGCAACAAAATTGATAAATGTCTAGCTGGAACTATGGAAAAAAACGATATCTTGGTTTTTTCACCTTTTGAAAGGACTATACGATATAAAGATGAAACTGGGGAAAACTGTGTGAGACTCTACCCTTCTGACTATATATATTGCGGTTTTTTCATCCCTCGAAACCTTTCTTGGATCTGTAAGAGTAAAGATTCTACAGATACCAAGGAATCAATTCCAGCTAACATCACTACCATCAATGATATCGAAATTCCGGCTAACATCACTACCATCAATGATATCGAAGGTGTAAATGAGGAATCAAATCCAGCTAACATCACTAACATCAATAAAATCAAAGGTGTGAATTCAACATTTTCGAGTTTCGACAGTTTCAATGTCAGCGAAGTATTTTATGCCGACGAAATCGATGAATGTATAGATGGATTTATGGAAAAAAATGATGTCTTATTTTTTTTCGCCTTTTGAAAAGAGTATTCGATATAAAGATGAAAATGGAACAAACTGTGTGAGACTCTATCCTTCCAACTATTTACATTGCAGTTTTATTATCGCTCAAAACGCTTCTTGGATCTGCAAAAGCAAAACTTCTACAGATACCCTGACCTGCAATATGCCGACAAAATACACTCTGAATCAGGAGGAATGTGCAATAGGGGTTAAAAATAATACGGAAGGTCTTACTCAAAACACAAAACTATTTTGGAATGATGAATTATGTGTATTTGAATACAACACCTCACGTTTGATTTGTCCACCAACAGAAGAGTTTGAGACAACCAACTTTGCATGTGTGGAATGCAATCATTCGACCAACGAGAAGCCGAAAATAGCTACTATCATCACTAACATCAATGGTATTGAAGGTGTAAATTTGTCATTTTCGAGTTTTGAAAGTTTGAAGTCTATTCAAAACAAGATTATCATCAGCATCACATGTCAAGGAGATAACATAGACAAATGCGATCCCAAAGTTATATATATAGAACTTTAGTTGGAGCATATTAACCAAAGTCCACCGAAATGCAAGACAGTTAACTCTAGATGATGAAAGCATAAACTAGGTTAAAAGTCTCTCTCTCTGAATAAAAATGAAATATCGAATCTATCTTCTATTATTCCCAATCCTAAGCAGTTATTGTCTTGCAACAGAGATTCAAACATTCACTTTATCTCATAGACAGTTTGGATGTTTTTCGGGAATTCTTAATATGGAAGCGGTTAATTCAGTAACTCATATTTTAGGAAAAAACTTAAAATATTGTATGCATACACTCACATGTTTCATGCAGTCTTCTCACCAACGTAGAAGCTGTGACACTAATGATAAGTGGCCTCAACAATACTTTGTTTGCAAAACCGATGAAGCTTTAGAGTACATTCGTTTATACGATGAGGGATTACTACCTACGATTCGAAGAACAACTTCAACAATCACCACAACTCCGCAGACAACGACGACAACAAAAATTACAAACGAGTCACTAGTTCCAGCTTTATCACCATCAATTCCATCTGTTCCACAAGCTCTGGGTTTAGTCGGTTTAATTTTGGAACAGCCAAGCCCTACAAACTCTACTATATACAATTATGAAGAAATCGAAACAACTACTGATTGTGTGTGTGATAGATACATCATATGCGAAAACAATTCAGCAGCAATTACAAATTCAACACCATCGATTTATAGAGTTTTTATTTATAATGACTTGGAGGATTTTTCAAAACTTTCTCTATCTATATTGGAAGATAGTAAACTTAAACTTGAAGAAAATCTTCTCATCGTCATTGAACCTGAATGTGATGATATTTCTTGTAAAGTCATCAAATACTTTACAAATTAAAAAGTTTTTATAGACTTTAACAGTATATATTCAACCTATTACACTTTATTATGATATGTATTTTATTACATTCTCCAGTAAGCAAATAATGTAATACTTATTATGTAATAATAAAACTATAACAATAACTATAGCGTTGTAGATGGTTATATCATGTACAAAAACAATTCAGTGGCAATTACAACTCCGTCAAAAAGTTTGTCATATGAGTGTCATACATTCAAAATCTATATGCCATATAAGTTCAAATCAAGTAAAAAAATAATCAAAACTCAAATACCCCTTAAATGCCACTCAAATGCCACTCAAGTGCCCCTCAAATAAAATACAATAATAACTCGGCGAATCCATCCAACGTCGTAACTCATTGCCTAAACCCCAAGGTCTAATCCACAAAAAACACTTGGTAGGGAGATCTGCTCATATATTACTACAACTATTGACAAAGTATAGCCTCAATCACAAAATAAGAGATTCCTGTTAAATAAAACACTTGTTTTGATTTAAATGATAGAAAGAAAATTCTAATCTGTGTATGAAATAATGTACAAGTACTTGAATCCTGCTTCAAGTACAAACTAATAAAACATGAAAACTATGCAATAGACACTGAAATGATAGAACAAGGTTCTGCATAAGGCTGTAAAGAGTGAAATATTACAGCGACACCTGGTACCCTACCCCAATACCCTCAAGTACCCTGTACTCTTGGATACTAGACACTGGACACATAAAAAACTGGAAAGCGATACCTTCTATGTTAAAATAAAATGTTTATGGTTTAATTATATGCCTATAAGTAAATATGCATGACTTACTGAGTAAACTATTTGGAGCATTTAAAAATCTTGATCTACTAAGTAAAAGTGAAGCAACTCCTATTTTATAAACAGGCCAGCGCTGAAATGCCACAAAGATTAAACACTATGAGATAACGATAAAATAGTGTATGTGAGTTGCAATGGTGATTCAAGTATATAATATATGTTTTAGTATGACTTGAAATTATGCGCAAATGGTGAAAGTTATTCACCAACAGTTAAAAGGTTTTGAGGCTGCAAATTCTCATCAAGCAAAAAATTATTCTGTATAAGGTTACATTGTAATTTGTAATTAGTTTAACTATAAAATTGCCTAATAGTTTTATACTCTATAATAATTACTTTACATAGTACTTTTTAACTTTGCATCTTAGGCCTAGACTGTGGCAGCATCCAACTACTAACTCACGACAATAACAATACAGCTTACTTTTAGTCACAAAATGCTCAAGAGAATGAGTTCAAAATAATTTACAGTTATTGGCTGAAAAAAAATAAGTTGTTCGAAAGCTGTACGCTCTTTTTAATACCTCAGCTTGCACCGGTCATCTTCTTTATGCTAATAACCTTCATTTGTTTGTTGCTCCTTCAGACTGCAAGTGCGTAAACACGTAAAGGTATGCCCGACACATTATTTCTTCATTTTTACTACAGCTATTTTGTGGCTCAACTATGCAATAATGCTACAAGTTTTTACTGTTGTTTGAATCAGTTATGATTTCGTGTACTAGTTGTTTCAAGTGTTTGTTTCAACATGATATCTTGAAGCTGAATTATGTAAGATGTCATTTCAGAATGCTATTTACAGAGATACTCTTGCACATATGTTGCAAGTGGCTTTACTTCTGGTGCAAGAGTTTTTAGGTATAAAGCAAAAATGTTTATGATATTACATGAAGGCTTGTTGTATTTAGGGACAGGTGTATATGCTTATAAACTATACAAAGTCTGATTTGCCGTCTGATCTAACTCTTTTTTCCATTTGAGAAAACAAAATCACAATAATATAAAGGCAAATCGCTCTCAGAAAGCCAGGCGTGACCTAATGCAGGGATGTCCCAAGTAAGTTTAGCTCCTATGAAATGCTTTTTAGAGGGTTTGGAATTATCGCCATGCAGACAGTACATCTTTCAGCTTCTATATAATATTTTAAACATTCGAAAAACAATACCAAAAGTCAAGCCTCACTAGCAAGCAACTGTCTCTAAAATGCTGATGAACCCTCTGTCATCAGTTTCCTAAGGTCCCTTAGAACTAGTTTTCAGGTAGCATTTGTGCATTTCTAACTTGCTGTAAATGTACCACTGTCTTTTTGATGAGTTATCTCGTGTATCTGTAGAGCGTATTTAGTTGTGGCTTTGTAGTCACAGCGCTTGCATAAGTATGTTTTATGCGTAGTATGAAGTCTCAAAGTATGTCTATGTAGATCATTGCTTCTAGCCGCCCTATAGTCACAATGTGTGCATGCGTATGGTTTCTCTCCAGTATGCGTTCTCATATGACTCTGTAGTTGACCATTACTTGTGGCTCTATAGTCACAATGAGTGCATGCATACGGTTTCTCGCCAGTGTGAGTTCTCATATGTAGTTTTAGATGGGATTGCGATGTAGCCCTGTAATCACAAAAGGTACATTTGTAAGGTTTCTCTCCAGTATGCGTTCTCATATGACACTGTAGTTGACCATTACTTGTGGCTCTATAGTCACAATGAGTGCATGCATACGGTTTCTCGCCAGTGTGAGTTCTCATATGTAGTTTTAGATGGGAGTGCGATGTAGCCCTGTAATCACAAAAGGTACATTTGTAAGGTTTCTCTCCAGTATGGGTTCTTGTGTGCATTAGCAGGGTACTATTGGTTGCAGCTCTATAATCACAATGAGTGCATTTGTACGGCTTCTCTCCAGTGTGAGTTCTAACATGAGATTGTAGAGTACTATTAAATGCAGCCTTATAGTCACACTGAGTGCATTCATACGGTTTCTCTCTGGTGTGAGTCCTCATATGAGATTGTAATGTACTACAAGCTACAGCCTTATAATTACAAAAAGAACATTCATACGGTTTCTGTCCAGTGTGAGTCATCTTATGCTTTTCCATAGAAGAATTATTTGCAGTCCTATGGTCACAATGGGGGCAGGCATGTGGCTTTTTTCTAGTATGAGTGCTCATATGCTTGTGTAGATTACCGCTTTGTGGAGCCTTATAGTCACATTGAGTACATGCAAATAGCTTTTCTTTAGCATGTTTTTTCATATGTATCTTCAGTTTACTGTTACATCTAGCATGGTAGCCGCATTGATCACACATGACTATCTTGTTTGATTTGGTTGAATGAGACTCTAGATGTGTAGTGAGCTGTTGTTCATTAGTACACACCAAATCACATGTCTTACACTTCAGTGAGCCTGGAGTATCGGTTGTTGATGGAAATGGACTTAGCTGTGTAGCTAAAACACACAATGCATGCATTTAGCACAGCTTAGAGAAAATAGCAGCACTATTAAAAGAAAAATGTTCTTCACATAAACAAAAATAAACAGCATTTGATTGGCTGGTAAAAAGTCAAAACTGAACCGTATGGCTTAAAAACACAAAAAAAACCATAAGAGTAGTTAAATAAATGGACAAAACATTGGGAGCTAATAATTATTGCTATGGACTGAATGCAATATTCTAACACCTAACAAGTTTAAGACTATCCCCTATGTTAGGTCTAACGGGGGAAGCTCTGTCAACTGGAACAAGCAGACAACTCCTATTTAGGTGAGTTTGAATCTTTACATGGGTACTACAGAGCTCTGAAAGCCTGGAATAGGTATTAGTGGTGGGAAAGGATTGAGCGCGAGAGGCTGAACTAACTGAACAGAAGTGGATACAGGGGTGGATACTAAAGTGAATACAGGGGTGGATATAGAAGTGGATAAAGGGGTGGATACAGGGGTGGATACAGGGGTGGATACAAGGGAATCATCAGGTCTTTATAAGGGAACTTTTGTGGGCAAATCCACTGCAACAATTTGCTTCAACTTCCCAACACAGCTTGGTAGAACCAATGGTAAATGCGTACGAAAGTCCATAGGATGATCCAATGAGAAGTAAAACGGACAATGAAACTTGATGTTAAGCAGTGATAGATGCTTCATTTTAGAAATCGGCCCGGCAGAGGTCAACACCGGCCCTACATACTGTGCTACTGGCACAGTAAGACTTATCACTGCCACAGCATCTTTCTGATAGCTGTGGGTGGAACTTTAGCGCACTTGTGTGCAGATAAGAGTGGCAAGCAGCCAGTTTACTACTGTTTTTCCTCAAAATCTATCACAATACTTCATTTTAGGAAGCTTCCTTCTTCCTTCACAAATTATTTATTAAACTGTCACACGAAAAGCGTAACATAAGATAAACCTTCGAGGCTTCTCTGACAAGTGTGTAAATTATTTTTAGTAGCACCAATATAACTGAAAGATAATAACTGCTAAGTTATTTCTCAAATTCAATACACTACATGCATTATGCCATTGAGTTCACCAATCCAAGTCTTTTAAAAAGTATCTTACCACAGACAATATATATAAATTATTTAAGCAGTCCAAATTACACATCCCAAAGCTTTTGGTTTACCAATATACATAATTCAATATGTGTTTACCTGCACTAGCTGTCTTTCCATCTGCTCCAACTTCAACCTCTATATCTGTATTTCAAAATCAAAAGATGAAACATTTATTTTCGTTTTTTGAAAAGATCTTCATTTGACATGATTGCTAATCGGTGGTGCAGCACTATAATACAATCACTTGATTCCACTCTCACCTCTGGGATAGTAACATTCACCAATACCAGTGGCCACTGGTTCCGTCTTTACCATATCAGTCACTGCAAAAAGAAAAGCCTAAGTTTCCAATTACATAAACTATTGAAATAAATTTTCCACAGACAAAAAAGTATAGAGGTTTGCTGAGTTTTTAGATGTACGACATGTAGCTGTTACAGCATGCCAGCACTGACCACCTTTTTGTTGAGTTTCTGAATACTGAAGTGAAGTAATCAAAGTGTGATCAGCCATTTCCAGTGCTATGTTATATAAGGACAACTCCACTGGACCCAAATTTCACAAAAGCTCATATTAGTCATTGTTGGCTGAAATAGTTTTCAAGCATTTATTCAATATTTGTTGCATCTTTTGTTTCAATCTAGCACAAAATTTTATTTTAAAATTTAGTTAAAAACTTTTAATCGTCACTGGAGCAGGAAAAAACAAGGAATTATCTCCCCTCCAGAGGGATAACTCTATATTGAGCAGTACTGCACATTGAAAAGTTTGCCGATACGTATACTAACCATTACAAGCCCCAAAATGTAAAAGCGTTTGCTTTCAGCCAAGTGAGTTTATGTGACTTTTTTTTAATTGTATACAGAGTGCACAGTCGCGTTAGTTACCAAATGGCAGACGCCCGAAAAAAAATGATTGATTTCATTGATACCGTGAAAAACAATTTTTTTGTTGTTGGAGTAATTATTATTATTATTATTATATAAACTACTTCTAGATTACAACTCTATGAACAAACTTTGGCTGTTGTTTAGTTTTAGCATTATTAGTTGTTTAAAATTTGATATGAAATTTTAATGGCACAAGAAACATGGTTTATAATTCTTATTTTTTATGCTAAACATGGTGATATAAGCACTGTATTTCGCCCTTATTATTTACCTTCAAATTAAATGTTTTTGTTTAAAATTCCCAGCGGGCTAGGAGACATCCTGAGCTTTCAGATGAATGGTTGTTTTAAGCTTTAGCTTGTCAATCTGCAGCTTTATGAGCTGTTGAAAATGAGCGTTTTTTTCCCATAAGTTATAATGCAATCACTCAATAATTTGGCTGCTGAGGATCACGTGACGAGAGCAGTTGGCCACACTTTTTTTACTTCACTTAGGCATCAAAAGCTCGTCTTATCAGCTGAAATTTAGCCTACTATAACTTCCATTGATTGCCGAGTAAGTCAATCTTCGAATTGTGGCAAAGGTCACTTATAACAAATAAGAATTTATAATCTAAGTTACATCGTCTGGGTGTCAAATGAAATCTGATTGTATTAGGTCTACTGAAGGCCATTGCATCGGGAACAAAGAATCCTTACGAAGACACCCCATCAAAAATTGATTCTAAGATTTAATGTTGGGCTTTACTGTTACGCACCATTTCTCATTTAGTTTGAATTTGCACACTGAACGCATAAAATCGGATTAGTGGTTTCACAATCAACGCTTGTTTATTATGCAAACTCCATGTGAAATGGCAACAACAGATGACTGAGGGATTTGTCAGGTAGTCCAATGTGATTGATCACAATTACAAGGATCATTTTATACTCTTTACATCAATAGGATAGAAAAAAAAACTGTGCTCGCTTTGGTGAGTTAGGGAACAATAAATGGTGTTCATACAAGAATGGACAGTAGTATGTAGGTAGAATATTAATAAATAAATAAAATAATAAAAAACAAAAATAAATAGCGGGATCTGTTTGGCCAAATAAATACTGTATGGCAAAGAAGTAAATATACTTCCGATCTAAAGATGACGTCAATTTTGAGCAGTATAAAAGTTGGCGAGCATTTCTGGAAGAGGGGTACTTTGCAGGCTTGTAGATCAGCACTGAGCAGGCCAAGAGGGTTATTCAATACAACAATCTGCTGCTTAAAACGTGAATGATAAAAAATTCAACAAAAAGTTGTTCAATGCTGAGATGCTTTAACTTAACAAAATAATCACCAAGCCAGTGAGTGAAAAATAGAATAAGGTACATGTAGAGCATTACATTCCCCAACTCACAGCAGTCAAAGATGTTGGCGGTAATATAAAAGTTAACTTTCAAATTAATTGCCATCAGGTGTGCTGTACAAATTTGCATCTCATCTTCCCTAAATGTATTACCAGATTTAGTTGTGAAAATGATATATATCAATGAAATGTTGCACAGGATGTTAAAGTATGTCCAAGGGTGTATTATGCGGTAAAAAAAAACATAGTTTAGTAGTAAGCGAGTTGGAAGATTTTGAGCGGAAAAACCGATTATTGAATATTTTTAGTTCAAATTTGTGATTTCTGTACACTGTTGCATTATTTTATATTACTTTTTCATTCAGTAATGAGAGCACTATCTAGCTCTTTGTGTATTATTGTGGCTTGTTGGAATAGTTTGCATTCTCTTGAATATTCAGAAATTCAACCGAAAAGTGATCAGTGCTGGCATGCTTCAAAGTAACATGATTTTTTTAGTTCGTCTCAATTACGGTCAGGCTCATCCTTATTATAATTGCACTCTCAAAACAGATTTTGAGTCGTAGAATATCGACATTAGTTTCAGGTCTGTCGATGTTTATGCAAGGAATTGACTACGTTGATTTCAGCTGTGTCGGCATTCGCTCCTGTCGCCATTTATTCCAATCGTAGCTAGTTACAAATGAAAACAAAATAATCACATGTATATTATTGAAGCTAGACATACTGTGGCATTGCTACTCAGGCATGGTTACTCAACACTGATTTCCCTCTCTATACCAGCACGATTGCCAAGAGGGACTGGCAGTGGTACATCAAACAGCTAGTACAGCTCAACCAATAATTATTATGTGATGCGGTAAAGGATTCATATATGAATTTGTCTCCCACGCAGATTTCAAAGTGTTTAATTACAGTTTTAGCAATAAATTGGCAACTAATCGACCGATCAAAAATAACTTTATCCTCCAAGCAGCCAATACAATTTCGCATCTGACTGTCTGTCAATAAACTTCTGAAATGCACTCAACTCACTAACAACTAGTCATAAAAATTACACTAATTTGGTGCAACTGTGCAAATTCCCCCAAACATTTTAATAATTTTTGACAATTACAAATGGAACACCAACGTCTTATCTACTCACTGACATATTGTTTTGCTGATTCAGTTTAGTATTTCTAATTAATTAGAACTTATTTCCAAAGATTACTAATGATTTGTGAGCGGTATATAAATACGCGACAATGTAGCTCAAAGACTCAATTCAGTAATTGCGGGTGCCATGACATACCACCTAATGTTTTGGCCAAATAAAATTGCGGCTTTTCTTCGGCTATAATTTGCGGCAGTCGCATTAAAAAAGTAAACTGCAACAATTGTTGTTTCTATTTATTTTTTTTTTATTAGAATGTAAATTTGGGCATTGATAATTCGTTTCTCCTAATAATTTTTATACCATAAAGATAACGGCGTCCAGCTTTACAAGTTGGTGCCAAACTTATTCACTAAAATTTAGCCAATGCAAATGGACTCTTCAAATCCGCATTGGGACATTAAAAATCATACCATGGCATGGAATCATATCTTGCCGTCACAATAGTGGTAAGTTTCTTTGTCTCTCACTGGTAGTTACCGAGAAAATGAGTTTTATAAATGACTCTCACTTTACCAAAATTACTTTGTTTTATGTTCGCACAGCGGATAGTTTTACTCCTCATTATTGATAGATTAGAATGAAATCGGTGACGCGTGGCCAAGCGTGCTTTAATAATTTGCGGTTACTTACGAACAATTTCATTGTAATATACATAAAATAGATTACGTTTTTATTTGGAAAGGTAATTATTAAATCTATTTTCATACCTACAGATGTAAATGATCTATAACAAATAGTATATCAACAGGTCTGTAATCTGATAGGCTAGTGATGTTACATGGACTAAGATCATAAGGTCCAATGGCGCACTGGGATATTGCTCGTTTACAACGTGGTTTCAGAACACTTTTTTTCAAGTCCACAGCTATGTAAGCAGTGCAGTGATTGGTTAATCTGGTTCACCATAGTGTATCCTATTAAACCCTTTTAAAATTTTGTCTCTAGCAGCCTCTGGTCCCATGTTATTGAAGAGTTAGTAATTTCATAATATTTGAAAACTGAAAAAAAACGGATGCTACAAATATTTATATCGATGCTTTTGACGCGTGACGCCATATTTTGTGATCAATTTGTGGACGCTAAAAAATTTAAGTTGAAAACTTGATCTTCTTAGCCTACACCAAATCAACTGCTTTTTAATCAAAGTTAGTTATTTCTCAATAATTCTTTCTACACGGCAATCATGGGTGTGGCACAAACGATTTTTCCAATGATGGAGAAATAAAAAATTATTCCAATAGCTGACGCTCCTTTTGAAAAAAAAATATTAAAACCAAAGTTTTACTTTTATGCTCGATTGTCTAATGTATTGACACGCAAGAGGCAGTAAGTAACAACAACACCTATAAATACAGCTATTATCGACACATATAATATAGTGTGTGCCTACAACCATACAAAATATAATAATAAACATATTTACACATTAAAGTCAACTAACCTGTAACGTAGGCCTCCATCTATCTATCTATCGATAGTGATTGTAAATGACTGACTACTACTAGGCGTATCTCTGCTTACACAGCTACTACACGTGGAGGGGACATGGAGCCTCGGCTAAATACACAAGCTTATTAATTACTAACTTTCCATGTAGCGCTATATAATGGTGTCATGGCTCAGTGCTTCTCAATAGCGATAAACCATCACGCTTTTCCATGAGCCAGCAATTACAGAAAGCCAAAGGTCATGAACCCTAATTAGCGAGTCAACGGCGACTTTGAGCTAATGAGTCAATGAGTGAAACTACTGTATGAAGGAAAATTGTTTCCACAAACAATTGGTTTTAAATGCTTTTCTTGTGTTTGTTTCATCTAATGCTACATACTCCACAGGAAAAAGTTTGAAGCAGCAGTGCTTGGCTAATGTGTAATTTATCTATTAAACTCAAAATAATTATTTATTTTTATTATTATTTAATCACGGCCAATTGATTATTTATTATTATTTAATTTTTATCATCATCAATATCTAAAATAGGGAAAAAAACAATTAATATAAAATAAAACACATAAATATATTTGTGATCAATAATTCTGCATCATTTTTAATTAATATAAGTGGTCTTGAAAGGCAACTGTCTCATATCACTGAAATTTCTGTCCAAATTATTTAATTAGATTGACTGCAGTGATGCTGGAAATACAATACACGCATGTGCAAACCAGCGCTATGGCATTCCCTATTTCCATAACGCTTCAGTGGTCTGGCGCTATTATAAGTCGCTACTTAGTAGCGACTTTCAATGGCGCCACATAATCACGACTTCAGTAGCAATATAGCCATTTCCAAGAGGGGAAAACCCGTGGAGCTACGGTGTCGCGCCATGGAAAGTCACTAATTGTTACGCATTGAGTGGATTGTATTGGAATGAACCGCTGTAGTGATCAGTCATGCGTGAGCTGCTTGTAACAGGCAAGGGTTGTTGAGCCAGAGTACAAAATTTTTAGTAGCTGCGAAAGCCAGAGATATATGTAATTATATGTAGTTGTAATAGATGGCTTGCAGACGCTAGCAATAGCAGGAGCATAACACATCCTGTTAGTGGCCATGTACGTATAAGGATACTGCATGGTTATACCTTGACAAATGTATGCTAAAAATAATGTATGCGCTGTGTTGAGAGTTCCAGTGATATCTATCTATTTATCTATCCATCTGTTTGCTATGTAACTGTTACATTATTGTTCAGTGAACCCCCTACACTATACAGTACACATCAAGAGACTCTGCGTAATGTCGTTTGCTCTGAATCAGTTTCTGTTGAAAAGCTTTTTCAAAGGTTCATTTAATAATACTGATTGAATGGGGGCTAAATGATGCTGCTCAACATGACCAGGCCAAGGTGTAAAACATCGTTATGTTAGCGGTATGTACATCTTGCCGAACTTGCGGAGTGACCGAACAAACAAATTATGACAGTAACCATGGTGCGGATTATTTTAAAGCAGCTCAATTCGGTCGTGGATGAAATGGAGGTGACAACTCCATATATAACAATTATTATAATTTACAATAATATTGCCTTTTTCAGTATCAAGCAGTTAGCAAAGCGCTTGCGGCAGTATTATATCACAAACTATGTTTTGCCACAAAAAATATAATGATACATATCGCTATGGATTCATAACACTTATGTGACAAGATAATTTCACCACATTATTAACAAAAACAGTCATTATTTTGATAATAAGATCAGTAATATTATGAATAAATTATTTATCTTTATTTATGACAATATGACAGCAGCTTTGTGTTGTTTAATAACTAAAAAAACACTTCCTGATAATAATTGTATTAATGGAGTTCTGTCTATTTTATTCGAGACCCAAATGAACTGCTTTGAAATGAATGTCACCCAGTAATCATAAGATAACGACAATCTTTATTTGTAATACAAAAACAGGACATTCCATTTTTCAATACCCCCATTTTCCACTACGTCCATTTTCCACTATGCCCATTTTCCAATACCCCTATTTTCCAATACACTCATTTTCCAACTGCACGTTTTTAGAAACGTTGTGCTCGTTTTATTATTAGTGATGTTAACCATATTCGTTATCGTTTTAATGGTGATCAATGCTTGCCAATAGTAATAAATAGATGGTAAAACAAGTGATACTACATAATTTTAGTATTATTTACTGCTATAAACTGTCATTTTGAAAACATTAGCTGTTTTTCTAGAGTTATGATTAAATTAAATGCCATTGCTGTTACCTTTTATTTATTAACTAATATTAATAATATTATCATTCATATTTTTTTATACTATTTTAGAATAATAAGGAAATGCTACAGTAATTATTACAGTTTTAATTTTAAGGCAGTAGTACAAATTTGGTGACTCGAAATTTGGGTCACGAGAGCAGGTTTTTTTTCTTCGGTCGCTAGTGTCATAGAGTTACTTTCACCAAGAGAAGATAATACCATTGTTCGGTCGTTCGGCAAGTTCGGTTGGTTCAGCGAGATGTACATACCGTTATGTTTGGGACAAATCTTTAGGAACTTATCAAATGCAGACAATATAATCACTGTGGACTAACCTTTAAAATGTAGTGGAAATGTGGAGTTGAGCCACCAACAGCATGTAACATTTCAATGGTGAAGCAATCAGCAGTAAAACTTTTACTGGACTGACAGGGCTCATTTAACCAATGATCAACTACCTATTGGGGTTTCGTTTGTCTTAGATGAGCTGCCAGATGTCTAACCTGGTTGCACAGTAGAACAGATATTATGGAAGGGAGTCGTGCCACAGGATGGTCTCTGATAAGAATATTAGAGTGAACAAACTTGTGATTGTTGCAGACCAATATAATAGCATCTTTTGTGATATGCTTTGCATCCATTTCTTGATACTTTTATTAACACTTTTTATTTTAACATAATTCAAGGGCTCATTATTCAGTTTAATATGCATGCATAGAATGCTAGTAGTTCACACAATATTTTTCATTGAATCATCGCAAGTCGATTGGCTGTTTAACACATATTGTAGTGGATTTTTTTTTGGGGGGGGGGGGGGTAAAATCACTAGCTGAGGTTAGTAGCTTTCTGCCACCAGTTGTTAGATTAACCTGTTACAACAACAGGGTCGGTGAGATACCAAATGTATATCAGATAGAGTATTGCTACTCTGCAACCAATTGTGAGCCCTCGGCTTAGACGCATATCTCAAAGTAGTTTAGTCCACATGCCTTTATTCAACAAGAATAAAACGAGTTAGTAAGGATTCCCAATTACAACTGACTGTTATGGCCAAAGTTCTGCATTTTATAGGCAGTGTACAAGAACAATCATCCAATTATCATGCAATATCACAATATACACCAATGAGAGTGAGTATTTAAATACATAGCGAGTAAGATTACAGTAAAGGGCTTAAAAGGAATAGGCGCCTTGTGGTATTAGGCAGATTCATAGGCTCTTTAACCAATCACATTTAGTCTCTGGGTCCTCGGTCTTTCCAGCTCTTGATCCAGCATCTTTGGTAAGGGGTAAGGGTGGCTACTTCCGGTAGATGGCTATTAGGTCCTCCCAGGCTACTTTTAAGATCTCAGGCTCTGCCGACTCACTTCCTGCCGGCCCAGTGAGGTCGGTATAGGTGCACACAGGGTCGATATCGGTGGTACACAGGGTCGATATGGGTGTACACAGGGTCGGTATAGTAATAAATACAGTCACCGTCCACTTGGTTAGTAATTACTAGGCTTCACTACAATAGCCATTGTAGTGAAGCCAGGATGTAATACTGGTTGTGCGCAGAGGATGTGTACGCTAAAATCCACCACAATATACCTGTGCATTGAGTGGTAATTACAAGCGGTAGAGTAATATCCTAACGTTGAGTGAAAGACTCAACAAACTATCCAAGAGGTCGAGACAAGCATGCAAGGGCAGTTTAAGGATTAATGGCCATTGCTAACTACGCAGTGCTTATTGTATTGGGATGGTCACAACACCTCCTTCAATTGATGACAGTGAGAGTCATACAACTCTCAAAACTAACATAAATCATTAGTGAGTACTGACTATCGTTGACATACGAAGTTTCTACAATACAACTATCTAAATTTTCCTAAATACTAAAGCGTGCCAGCGTTGAACAGTTGTGTTGTTCAGTTTCTGAATATTCAAGTCTTAAGCAGCAGATTGATGTATTGAATAACAGTAAGAATATAGGAGCGGATCTCTTCCAAAAAAAAGACCTGCCATATACCCCCAAATTTGTTTCGATAGTTACATTTTTTGGAGGGTTTTACAGACCTGACAAAAATTTATTTGTTAGTTTTTGAATGATTTTTGTCAGTGTAATACTTATATACATAGAAAAACGGATTTGCAACCATGTTACAGTATAATATTTATATAGGTAGGTATGTATGTTTGGTAATTCAAGATAATAGTTGAAATTTGCACAGAGCTCTAAGATATTTATTGGTTTGTTATTTTGCTTATGCTAGAGGTTTCCCTCCCGACATAGATCGTGGTTGATTGACACAGGTCCTTTGTTTGTTTACTTTTTTCGTAGTGTGTTAGGTACTATTTTTATTTGATTAAAAAGAAAATAATGAGCCTAAGAACATATATAATAATATTGTAAGAAATGAATGTAATAAAGTGTAACATAGTATGTTGAGAAGTGTAGATGTAGTGGATAACACTTGTAAAATATTTGATAATATTTCAAGAAACATTATCACATTCGGGATGAATGATAATGAGAAGATGCTTTCCATTTTTCAGTTCACTATTTCCCGACACAGACTCATTCCTGAAAAATTTTCCAAATCGTTGTAGTTAAAAACTGTATAAAAAGGAGGCGGAGTTGTGATTGCTATCAAGTTGTTTCCGCATACGGTATATTGTTTTTCACATATGCAAACATTAGTTGTTTCCATAGTAATATTGGTTTGTGTTAGAGTGTGTTGGTTTCCGGAACTGTTATAGTTAGCTCAGTTGTTGTTGTCGTTGCTGTGTTTGTTGTCGGAGCTGTAGTGGCTAGCTCAGTTGTTATTGTTGTGTTGGTTGTCGGAGCTGTAGTGGCTAGCTCAGTTGTCAATGTCGTTGTTGTGTTTGTTGTCGGAGCTGTAGTGGCAAGCTCAGTTGTTGTTGCGGCTAAAAAAATGACCTGGTGGGTATGATTTTGTTAGTCTTAGATGATGTTGTGCACAATTTTTATGCATTTGGGTTTATGCTTGTAGGTTTGGAATACTGGCTAATCGTCCAGTTGGTGCTGAGTCTGGCTTTATTTTAGCTCCAGGCTTTATTTTGAGACTTTCTAGGAGTGTTTTATCTATTTAAAAAACCTGAAGTTGATAGTAATATGTCTTCAAAAGTTTTATTTATTAGTTGAAGGACTTTAAATTTTTCCAAGGATTACATGTTCAGTTGACAGATTATAGTATCAATTTCCAGACTATATTCATTGATGGATTTTGTAATTGGTTGATGGGATTTGAAATTTTATGGTTGCTTTTTAAATTTAAACCATATATTTTGCCTGTCAAAATCGAAAATCATGTTTTAGACTCATTGCCGGTTACATTCACTAGTACTCTCACAATTTCATGTACTTATGTTACTCTGCAGTATAAGTGCCTACTGCTAGCAATCATTTATACTAGTAGGCAGTAGATGAATCCTTTGCCTGGCAGCATTCAATTAAACACGAACTTCTTAAAACATACTTTGTACTCATTATTTGTATCCCTATCAACAACAACGGCATTAAAGTTATTTTGTGAGTGACTCCATCAATTGTGATTTCATTGACTGTGATTAGTGGCATAATTAGCTATTATAAGATTTATCTCTTTAAGCATTACCTGGATCACTTTTTGACTCATTTTCATGGCATTCTACACCCCATTCCCTGCCAAGGCCTCAAGCTCTGCTCATTTTGATCACTATTCAACCACTCAACAATCATCTTACTGTAGCTATAGAGTTTCTGAATCATGTATTCTGCCATATTGTAATGGATTCCGGTCTGTTTACAGGGACATCCACTATGCTCAAGTATTATGCCTCTCTCCAGAAGGGACACTGTACTGCTCGACAGTGACAACTGTGTTCAGGCAACCGAATTACCTGCTATAGCAAGAGCCCATGGCTCAGGCAAACAATACAGCGTAGTGCTTGTGTAAGTGGTTATATTCTCAAAACAAAATCTTAAAGCGTAATTATTCCTCTAGGATGTTTGTGGCAAAACATGAGAATGAATGCAATGATTGTGGCAAAAGTCTCTCCTTTTATAGGAGAGCTCACAGGAACTAATTAGCATATTCTATATAACAGTAAGAGCACAGGAAGTAATCTGACCAATACAAGTGTACATATAACTAACTAACCAATCATGCAATCAATAAGGGTTAAATAAATAAGGCGCCAAGTGGCTAAGGGCAGAGTCCTGTCTCTTACTGTCCAATCAGACTGTCTTATAGGATTCCAAGGCTCTAGTTAGCTTGTGGTCCTGGTTACCGCAGATGTTAAGGTAAGTAGCTTTGGCTCCCGGCTTGGTGGAAAGTCCTAGCTAGTTTCGAAGGTCCTTAGCTGTGGTAGCCACCTTAGACCGGCCCTGTGTCAGCATACCGGCCCTGCAGAGGTCACTACCAACCCTGTAGAGGTCACTACCGGCCCGGTAACGGCCCTGTATACTGTTCTACCAGCACAGTATAGCTTTGCTACCAGCACAACATCTCACCGATGGCTGTAGGTGCATTGCCAGAGCACTGAGTGGAGAAAAGGTGTAGCAAACTCCCAGTATACTATGAACATTCGCCAAAATCTACCAAATCATTTCAGTTTGCAGTTGTGATGAAATATATGAGCAATAATTGAGCAATCAAGTGCAACATGTTTGATAGGTTCTTGAGCTCATATACCTACCTACAAAGTTTCATCTTTCTTTTCTGCTAATATTCTTTGCAGTCTAGTATGAAAAAGTTAATTTTAAAGTAAGTCGATTCCAAACACTTGGTTGTTGGAAATAGCATATACAACAGACCTGTTTGTAACAGACTACTACAATACAGTGCAAAATCTTTTCAGGTGGAGAGCTGGATGGACTCTCTGCAATTAAAGTGAGAATAATGGTTTGCCACCCGGCTTCCCCTGCCACCTATGCCATGCTTGCCAAGCTTTACTGACTGGGAGGAGTGTGGTGTAATGTGTTTAAAATTACTATGCATGATGATCGCAATTTGACAGCTCCAACTAACAGCTACCACACTCGCAAGCAGTCCACACAAGGTGCACAATCTCTCACAAGCAACACTCAAACCCAGTGTCTCTTGCATATGCAGTCAGTGTCACAAGTCTACACTGTGCTTCCACCAAAAGGGAAGGGTCTGGGGAAGTTTAATGCAAACCATATTGTTAATTTCATTACAAAATCGGCACCTCATACATATTGTTTTGAGAAAGAGAATGATTCAAGGATGCTGTAGTGAAGGCTGACTAAGCCTTCCACTACTGCATTAGATCATCAGTTGTATCAAGTTTCTCAGTCATGATATGTTTATTATAAGTGGAATCACACAAGCATGGTGTCAAGACATAGATCACATCAAAATAATGTAGTGGATTTTACATAGTGTGGCTACTGCGTTGGTTAGCTGCAGGCAGCACTTACTAAACTAGTAGCAACTTAAACACAGGTGGTAAGTCACTGGAATGCGCTAGCTGAGCAAGTTTGAGCTTGTTCGGTTGATAGCACTGTCAGATGCTGTCAGATGCTGTTGAAGAAAATGCTAGATGCTAAGCCAAGGAAGTTCCCGCCTTTAATCGATGATTACCCTGCTCGTTTATGGCCAGTTCCCATATTGTTATTGTTTTGTGTACCATCAGCTTACTGTTTTGTTTTAGATGCTTACTCGTGTATCTATGGCCTGATATATTTTGTAGCCAATCAGGAGCTTATTATTTCAACAGCTTTATTTACATGTTCTACTTCATATATATAGATACATTTTAGCCCAGCGGGCAGAGTTGATTATGAGCTTGGACAGAGGGAATCTAGACAAGCTTTTGTATCTTGAACTTAATAAAATATTCATAATCTGAAACCAACGCGTTTAGTTCGGCAGGTTGCCCGATATTGTGAGTTCATTTGCGCATGGCAGAACTTGGAGCTATCTTAACTGCAGATAGCATGGAAGAGAGCTATCATTACTCATAAGTAGCGCTCTGTAGCAAGTATTGTTGTGGACTTGTCGACTAAGTACACTTCTCTAGTAGCTGTTTGGTAAAGGTGTGACAAAATCCTTTACAGTATATATTGATGATTTGCTCTGTAGTATTAGCTGTAAAGCTCAGTATTACTGATTGTATTCAACTATCATTATGCCAGCCCAGTCTATTCTTGCATTCCTCCTCCCCGTCCCCCATACTTTGCTCTCCACATTTGGCCCTTTGTCCTCCCCACTCTATTTCTCATTTGTTGCCGTGGTCTACCGCTTTCCGGCTCTACCCTCTCGATCTCTCCCTCTGTATCCTCTCTCGAATGTTCGGGCACACAGGCGGTTAGTTAACATCTTATTTGACAATGTAATAAAAGAATGATACACCCTGAACCTTGGTACTGATGAATAGGGCCACTATCCAAACTGCACTCTGAGTAGCTTGCCAACTGATCCAGCAGTGACGGATCATTAGTTGTCACTGTCATACTGGAACAGCGTCCTCTCTGAAGAGAGGTATGATACTTGCGATTAGTGGGAAACCATGAAGACCGGAACAAATCAATTGCTGTATGTACCTGTATGCGTATGTATTTATGAGTGTATATACTTCTGCATGTATTCACTTGTGTGTGTATGCACTTGTATGTGCACGCACTTGTGTCTGTGTACTTGTACGTGTTGTACTTTTGTGTGTGTTTGCATTTCTATGGTTTCTGCTTACTCCTTTAATGTTAGCTGTAAAGTTGTGTTTGTGTTTTGCTAAACTAACCTCAGTTCCTTGTTATGCCTCAACATTTCTATTAATCTTGTAAATGAAAAATGAGCTGTTCTATTTAACCATCTACAAGCCCTAGCAGGCACGTTCAGTTGTTTTACCAATTTTTATATCTTATAATCTCAGTGTTGTAGACTTTTTATATTCAATGCGTGCATCAAACACTGATAATTGCTATTTTCTAGGCTTCACAAATTCCTTTTGAAACTTGACTAGTTAGAGATTGTATGATTGATCTATGTTATGCCACTTCCAATTATTGATGCTTTGGACTGCAACCATCAGATTAAATTAACATAGTAGTTGATTTACATGAGTTTGAGTAATGTAAGATTTACCGTACTAGCCATTTGTAACTCCAACAGATAGCCATCATATGCCTACATTAAATACACAATAGATTAAAACGAGCCAACAGACAAACACTCACAAACACAAACAAACATCTTGCTGACCGTTCTATGAGACATAGAATCAGTTACTTTGTGCTTATGAGAAGCAAATATGCTTCAAGCCACACCCCTCACTAGCCAAAGCTATTGTATTGTGGTGGATTCTACTGTACATACTCTCTGCACACACGTTGTACCACATTCTAGCATCCCGATAATAGCCATTAGATGACCAGAATGACTAGTAACTACCAAACCAAATGGACTATAACTATATCTACATCCATACCTACTCTGTATGCAGCTATACCGACCTATACGACCCTTTATGCAGCTATACCAACCTCACTGGGCTGGCAGGAAGTGAGTCAGTGGAGCCTGAGAACCTAAAAGTAGCCTGGGAATAGCTAAGAGCCATCTACCGGAGATATCCACCCCTAACCCTTACATAAGATGATGGACTGGAGATATAAAGACCAAGGACCCAAAACTTAACTATGATTGGTGCATGACTATGACTCCACCTACTATTACTGGGTGCCTATTCCGTTTAAGCCCTTTCTGATTACCCTATTAAAACTTTTTCAAGTTCTACTACGAGCAATGCTCGTAGTGGAGTTATCTGTCCAACTTTTTTTCTACGAGCAATGCTCGTAGCCAAAACCGTCACGTTTTCGGAAAGGATTGCAAACGTTTGTGTAGACTGACAAGGATAATTTTAATACCATCGTGTAGAGCACAGAATTGCCTATTTTCTGGTTTTTGTTTGAAGACTGTATGACCTTCTAAACGGAAACAGTTGCAAATATCCTTGACCAGACATTTCCGGTTTTCAATTTCGGAATATTTTTGATAATTATGGACAATTTTTTTCTGGAAAGGAGCAAGCACATTGTTTTCTTCTTCTGATTTAGTTAGTTTATTAATATCTTAGCTTGTTTGAGCCCTCTGATAATGGAATTGAAGGTTAGTAAGCTAGTAATTAATTATTTAGATACGACATTGATAATAAATAATTAATTTTAATTTTTTTTTGTTATTTTTGAAAAGTTGTTGATTGATGTTGTTCTTAACATCAAAATGTAGCTCTAAATGTTTCTAGTTCATTTGTGCACCAATGAGGGCTTTATTTTTGCCTGTAATGAAAATAATAATTATTTTCAGAAAAAAAAATTTCCGAAATTTTCGGTCATTTGTGCAACAAGTGTCCAAATGTTGTTGCAGTGTTCTAACACTTTTCTTGCATATTTTTGCTTCAAATTTGGCTAGTCTTATCAGAATTTTGTCCTCTTTTCATCTGTGCTATCAGTTTCTTGTCTAGTGTGTTATTTTTTTTTGTAACTGGTTGATCTGCTGAGAGCATTACTAAAAAATGGTCTCCGAACTAAAAAAATAATAAAAGTAGTTTAGACAGGTGAAATCAATCTGTTATTTATTCTACTAAGAGAAAAGAGAATGCTGATTCTCATGAGCTTAAATTTGTTACCATATCATGTATAGATGAATTTTAAAAAATTTTTGAAAATTGAACTTTTTTTGCAAAAAGCGTGTGAATCCTGTGGTAATTTATTGGTCAAAGCGACTGAAATTCAAAGAGTTTTAATATGTATTTATATGACCACCTTTATTGGGCAATATTGTTATGCCATTCTGTGATTGGAAAGTTACTTCCTGTGCACTGCCTATAAAAGGCAGAACTTTGCTTATGTTTGTCAGTTGTAATTGGGACTTTTACCAACTCGTTCATTCTGGAGGAATAGAAGTATATTTACTCAATAGCACTGAGATATGAGTCTGAGCCGAGGGCTCACAACTGGTTGTAGAGTAGAAATACTCTGTCTTGTATTCATTCGGTACATCACCGACCCTGTTGTTGTAACAGGTAAAACTAACAACTAGTGGCAGCACGCTACCAATCTCAGCGAGGGATTTTCAGCCCCCAAAATCCACTGCAGTATAACCAACGAGGAAGACTGAGGCAGTATTTGTAATACCTCTTCATACCATTCTCAACTACAAATCTCTCATCTCTTCCACTGCATCGCCCTTTTCTTCTAGAGGTATGAGATGGTTAAAGGTCAATTTTTGCACTTGTGTTCCATGTATAACACGAATGATAATCCATTTGCTGTATCCCCTTTTGTTAGTTCTTTGTATAAATTATTGTACACAATTGCTGTTGTTGTACATATTACATCTACACTTGGACTCGTTTCACCGCTACGAAATAGTGACACCGTAAATGTATTTTATCAGCAATTTTATCGCTCAGTTGTAGTTGATTGGAGATGAAAATGTATATGAAGGGGAGACACACTGACACAAAAGAGTTCGCTGCGTCAGACGAAAAAAATTGATGGAGTGTGTTATCCGACTTCTAAACCACTCACGGACATAATCTACATTATAACAGCCTGTGCTTATTGGTTAACCAATCCGAGACATACTGGCAGTTTGATCATCTATTAGCTAGCTGTTACTATGACTCAGTCCCACTGCTCTAACTCCTAAGTAGTAATATATGAGCAGATCTCCCTACCAAGTGTTTTTTTTGTGGATTAGACCTTGGAGTTTAGGCAATGGGTTACGACGTTGGATGAATTCGCCGAGTTTATATTGTATTTCGTTTGAGGGGTACTTGAGTGGCATTTGAGTGGCATTTAAGTGGCATTTGAGTTTTGATTATTTTTTTTACTTAGTTTGAACTCATATGGCAGCTAGATTTTGAATGTATGGCATTTAAGTTTTGATAATTGTTTTACATAACTCGAACTCATATGATATTTGGAGAGAGAGGAGAGAAGAACAAGGTGATATAACTACATTAAACCAATATATGATTATATACATTTATTACATAATAAGTAGGAAAATATCCTTGTATAATATACCTAGAGTTAGTAAATACTAAGTAATACAAAGCACTACAACTTGTAATGATAATCAATACATAATCTTTTTTACAATGTCATCATTGATGTACTTGATGTACTGATGTTATATCTTAGGAAGGAAGACTTCTGTTCTATGTACTTTTGATTCCATAATGAACTAAAATAAAAAGTTATGTATTAGCATAGGATGATTAAACAAAAATGAAAGTTATGTATTAGTATAGAATGGTTAAACAGAAAATTTAAAACAACTACAAACTTTTACTAAATAGTGTTTTTTTATTAATTATTACCTTATCATCAAAAATTGACTGTTAATCAGATGTTTTTGTAGCTTGTCGTGCCTTACGTTGTTGAGTCCTTACCCTTCTAGCTTGTCTTTGAGCGGACTGTCGTTGCATGTTTCTTTTTTTTAGAGCAAGATCTTTACGAGCACACTCGATAGAAATTGGTGTGCTTACCTGTTCTAGTTGATATTGTCGTTGTTGTAATACATAATGTAATCTCGGAATGTCTGATGTAACTTCATTCCCTAAGAGCTTTAATGTTAGAAAAGATTCAGTTCGAAAATTATTTAGCTGTTTTATCAAGTCTTTCTGGATGAATTTACAATTGTTTGAGATAATTCGCACTCTCTCTTCAATTTTTTTATTGCATAGGTTTTGTAAAAGTGTCAAGTCCTCTTGAGTCAAAGGTTTAGGCTGAGTTTCTGATTCTGTGTTGTTAACTATTTCCATTTTTTGTGGTTGAATCTAAAAAAATACAGATAATTAATTTTTTTCAGTTGTTTTAGTATAATAAATAATACATGAGTAAAGACTGTAATTTATTAAGTTTTTACCTTGATGCTCTCCTAAAAGCTATAGTAGACGTTGCTTCTCAGTTAGCTGTTGTAGAGCTGGATGCTTTCTGTGTGAAAACGATGGCTTTTATATAGCTAAGGTTGTACTGATTAAACCCTATGAACCTCATCTCGTGTCAATCTCTATGAATCAGCGTCTTTTCACGCGAAGGAAAGTCAATGTTTTCGCGGGAATAAATGAATTATTTTCATGCGAATACAAACCACTGCTTTCGCGGGAATAAATAATTTATTTTCACGCGAATAGAAACCAATGCTTTCGCGGGAATAAATGATTTAATTTCCTGCGAATGAAAGTCAATGTTGTCGCGGGAATAAATAACTTATTTTCACGCGAATGGAAACCGTTGCTTTCGCGGGAGTAAATAGTTTATTTTCACGCGAATAGAAACCAATGCTTTCGCGGGAATAAATAATTTATTTTCACGCGAATGGAAACCATTGCTTTCGCGGGAGTAACTGATTTATTTTCACGCGAATAGAAACCAATGCTTTCGCGGGAATAAATGATTTAATTTCCCGCGAATGAAAGTCAATGTTGTCGCGGGAATAAATACTTTATTTTCATGCGAATACAAACCGTTTCTTTCGCGGGAATACAAGTTTTATTTTCACGCGAATGGAATGTTGCTTTCGCGGGAATAAATAATTTAATTACTCCCGCGAAAGCAACGGTTTCCATTCGCGTGAAAATAAAGTATTTATTCCCGCGAAAGCAACGGTTTGTATTCGCGTGAAAATAAAGTATTTATTCCCGCGACAACATTGACTTTCATTCGCGGGAAATAAAATCATTTATTCCCGCGAAAGCATTGGTTTCTATTAGCGTGAAAATAAATTATTTATTCCCGCGGAAGCAATGGTTTTCCATTCGCGTGAAACTAAAATATTTATTCCCGCGAAAGCATTGGTTTGTATTCGCGTGAAAATAATTCATTTATTCCCGCGAAAACATTGACTTTCCTTCGCGTGAAAAGATGCTGATTCATAGAGATTGACACGAGATGGGGTTCATAGGCTTTAATCAGTACAACTTTAGCTATATAAGAGCCATCGTTTTCACACAGAAATCATCCAGTTCTACAGCGGCTAACAGAGGAGCAACATCTACTACAGCTATTAGGAGAGCAACAAGGTAAGAAGCGCTAAAATAATTATTTGTTTTTAATTAATTGAAACATCTAGGTTTTTGAATCTTAGTTTTTAAAAACAATCTTTTAATAAAACAATAATTTCAGTATATTTACATCATTAAACTAAGTTATTTTACTTTTTGCAGGTATGATGACATCACACTCCAAAGCACTTCCTAAGCTCCATATTGAACCAACCACAGCTACCAACAACACTAACGCTATTTCCACTACAACCACCATTTCCACCACCAACGACATTCACATTGATGATAGAAGATCCAATCCTAACACCTTTAATGATACATCTTCTCGCTCAAACACCAATACTCCTGCTGATATAGCAATGAAACATCATGTAGTTTCAGCTGACTCTCCTTTGAGTCCCACACCGGACTACACATATCTGCATTAGAACAGTGAAGTCAAACGAACGGAGGATAACAAAAAACCGACAGTGACATTATCTCGAGCTTCAATTTCCTTTTTATTCAGCAACAGCAAGAATAATACCGTAAACAAACTTAGAGAGTTTGAATTGCTCGAGATGGGTGGAATAATGACAGGAGCTATGCAGAAAGGAATGTTGGAAATCGAAAATTTTGTGAGTTTGTTGGATTTACCAATTCCTACGATATTGGAGGTTTTCGATGTTAATTACGTTGAAGATTATGGTATATTGGACTATGAATATGTTTTAAAAAACAATCATCGAATTCGAGTCAAGTCACTGATTGACAAAGAACTTACGGTGGAGCTACAGGAACTTGATCCCGGCTCTTCACAAATCCTAGTGTACATGGGAAAGCTAGAAGAAAATCAACCCGATCTGCGTATTGTAGGAGATAATCATCATCAAGGGCTAAAACAACGAGTTATAGCCAAAATCTTGAGAAAAAAATCATTGAAACAGTTGCAAGCATACTTTGATATCATCACTTTCGATAATATTCCTGTCAACACTCTTCTGACATTCACTAGACTTTCAGTTTGGAAAAATTTGAAGTCGAAGCAGCGAAAACGAAAACAAGATACATCGCCTCTACGTATCACTCAAACTGTCACTTACAGATACATGATGAATGATGGATCTTTGATGACTGGGAAGATTGTTGTCCCTCCTGAGAACGTTTTGAAGATCAAAAATCATGAATGTGGTATGATCCACTATAAAAGTACGATGACAACTGAAAGCGGCACAAAGAAACACATTCTCACGATTCTGAGTGTTGAAGAAGCTTTGATGCTTCTATCTACTTCAAGTGAAAAAGAAGGAAGAGCTTTCAGACTTTCTCTATTTGATGATGCTGAGCTGATGAAAAGTTATGATGATGATGTTGCTGCTGATGATGATGATGATGATGGCGATGATAACATTGATGCTTATACTGATGAAGAAGATGATAATATGACGGATGATGACTCAGAAAACAAAAAATTTGAGGAAAAAGATGAAGTTGTCGACAATGATAGTGAGAAAAGCAATGAAGATAACAATCACATTTCAAGCGAAGCTAGCAGGATTTCGATATCGGAAATTTAATTAAGGTATGTTAATCTTCACTATTAATAAGTAACTACTAATAGCCGTATTCTTCACCATAGTATAATGTAGTTGTTATAACGACATCTATGTATGCTTTTAGATAGAATACGTGTACAAGTGAATGACCGTCGGCTCGCCAAATCTATCAGCAACAACTCATGAACATTAAATTATATATTATTTGTATTGTGCAATAATTTGTATATATTTAGTGTAATAAAGTATTTTATTCATATTTAACATTAGTAATTTAGTCAATTTGTAAAACTTTCGGGGTTACAACTCTAAAATGTTACAAAATTTCAATGTTCCGACACAAAAATAAATATTTCAAGTTATCGTCTCATTTTTCAAAAATGTTAAGACAACTCCCATTTATAATTTCTAAACTTCGATTTTGAAAAATATGTAAAAGTTGTCGGCACATTGTGTCAAAATGGTAAGACAACTCCGCTTTTACACAACAAATTGTGAAAAATGTTTTATAATTTGTTTGAGAAACCAAAACAGTAGAAGACTTTTTACAACCACAAGCATTATACTTTAGGTTTTACAGTTTTGTGAATTGGGTGTTGATAGTTTGTCACGACATGACATAATAATTAAGTAATTATAGTCTTTTTCATAACAATGCTATAGATTCAGTAATACAGATGTGAACTTTACTGTTTCATCACTTGGATGCAGTATGAAGGTAGTTGATGTAATATTTATTTTGTATTATTATGCAAAGTAATACAGTAAGAATGAAGCGTATGGAGTTCTCAACCACAAAACAAATAAAAATAATGCATTAGGTAAACTAATGACAGAACAATTTTACATGAAGTGTATACATATGAATAAAGTATTCATAAAAACACAGATTATTGTCTGTATATATAATATATATATATAGAGAGTATTTATAAAAAACAGCCCATTAACTATATATTTTGTGGTAAGAAATTATAAAATAGGATAGTTGCATAAAGTCTATTCCAGAGCCATGATAATATTAAAAAATATAGTGGAATAAAAATTTTAAAACTCACCTAAGAGTGCAGTTAATACAAGAATTTCTTCTTGAGAAAAATCTGAATTTTTTTGCATTTTCTGTCTAATAGACGCTAATTTCAATCTAACACAATCATTAAAACCCTTTTTTTTCAGTCCATCTTTTATATTAAAAATTAATTTAAGTGAAGTTATATCAATCTTTTGGCTTTTGTTTTAAATCTACTTGAGTTTGTGGGTTATTTGTTACAGTATTAGATTCTAAAACACTGGTTTTTGGACTGCACTGTGAACTAGCAACAGAAATTAAGTCATTATTACTTTCTTCAGTTTCTGAAAAATCAGAATCTGAAGATATAAGTGCTCTCATTTTTTTACGCTGGTTTTTAAGTAAAAGCTTTCGATCTCCAGCAACCGGTTTTTTAGCTATTGCCAACCATTTACACCCTAATTCAAAATCTAAATCGATGTTTCCAGAAAAATAACCTTCTATTGGATAGAGATATACTAACATAAAATTTTTTGGAAAAGTAATGTTCATAACTAACTCAGAATATTTTTTATTAATAAATAAAAGAAAATTATTATAACTAGCAATATCAACAACAAAAAACATTTTAGTTTTCAAAATACAAGTATGTTGCTGGAGTTCTCTCAAAGTTGTATGTGATTTTCCGCATAAACAATAAAAAATAAACAAGTGAGCAAAAAAATGTCTTGAAAGAACTCGGCCAGGCTCATGCATCTTCCCTAATTTAAACTTCTTACCACAAAATATACACGAAATACTGTCTTTTTTTTCTTTCAGTACTTCGCTCAGCGTCTTTGTACAATATGCTATCAATAATAACGTAAGCACTGAAAGAAAATACCTTGTGTTTTTGTTATCGATATCTACAAGCAAAATAAACAAATTCTCATTATATATATATATATATATATATATAGATAACTGTCTTGAGTATGGTATATGTATATAAAGATAATGCATATCACTTACACTTGAAGCACTCCTTATCATCTTTTATTTCCCCATCTATAACACTTCTGCTTCTGTACTGTTCTAGCTGCAGGTTCTCTGCTTGAACTAAAATAGAAAATACGAATGTAAGTATGTTAGTTTTCGAAAAAAATTTATTAAAATTGAATGAGTATGTAGTAAATAATATTTTTATCATACTTACATTCAAATGTGTGGCGATCATAGGAGAGAAAGGATTCATCTTTCCCTATATAGCATGCGCTTGCAATAAAGCGTGTAGATGTTTTCTCTACAAAAATAACGTAGTAAATGTAGAGTCGTTATTATTTTACCTACAGAAAAATTTACATTTTTCATAATACAGAAAAATACTTACTCATAGCAATGTGCGTGGTAGGCTTGGTCTTTTTCACCTTCTCTTCTTTGCCAAAGCATTCCTCAATCCATCTCAACGTTTCATCATCCGTAGAGCTTAATAAAACAATAAATCAAGATTGTGATTAATTAAAAACTCTATATAATACAGTTGAATAATAAAGTTTCAATAATATACTTACATGGCACTGAAATCTATTTCATCTATATTTAGTTCTAATGCATCATTTGAGGTTGCAGACCTACAAGTAATATATATATATATATACATTTGTATAAATTTATAAATGTAACTGCAACAAAATTGTAAAAGATAGTATAAATAACTTACTCATTTGTTGTAGGAATATTGCTAGCCATTTTTTGTAGTTTCGCAGACTAATACTTGAAATGAAGTACAAATGAAAACTGATACTGTTTAAAAAAATAGTTTCTCTTATATACAAAACATTGAAGTCATTTATCAAGATTAATTTGTAGACTGATTTTCCGATTATTACTATGATAAATGATATTGTTTTTTAAAAAAGTGGAAGACAATTAGGAAGCTGGTTAAAAAAATAGGAAGATAGAGATTAGATAGATTAATAAGCTTAACCACCACATACACCCCTGTAAACTGTCTTTCCATCTAGCTAATATTTTTGAATGTAGAGCGTTGGATAAACAAATTTTACAACCTCTAGGTTGATACTCTTTTAAATATAACTAGCTAGGATGAAACTTACATTTCATTTGAATGACAACTCACATCCTTCAAACATATTTTTATAGCAACAATTTGATGTCTGATTAACTAGTTCAATTGCAATTCATTGATATGCTCTACTACAACACACACTACTTCGAACTATGCAGTCAACTGAAGATATTCACAAACAATCATATAGACACATCAACAGCAAAACATTGATGCGGTGTAGTTCCATCTTTATATCATCAGACAGTAAATTAATATGTGAGAGCTTCAATTATAGTTTACAACATCAAGTATGAGTTCGGAATGTAATAAAATACTTTACAGGTACTGACACTGCGCAGAATGAGTTCTTATCCCACTTATATCCTACTTGCATATGTTAGGATAGAAGCGCTATCCATATTCTATACCTTGGTTATACCAGTCTTATCCCACCTTATATATCCTAATTTCTTTTGAGTTGAAGCTCTGCCAAATTGTTATTTGATTGATCAACTGTTATTTTAGCAAACTATCCTAATTTTGGAAAGACTTGAACATTTTGATGCAGAGTTGCTTTCTTTTTTTCTTTTTGGTAAGACAACTACTGATAAATTAGTGCCATTGATCCTAACGGCTTAGCAGAGGCTAGCTTATGATTCGTCTGCGTAGTCCCCATCAATTGTAAAGGGAACTATAGGGCTAAATTTTTAGTACTGAAAACTAGTTATTCGCCGGCCCATGTATTATTATTTATTAGCAGCATGATCGTCCGCGTTTAATCACTCGGCCAACTCCTCCACTGCCTCAATTCATCTAATTTTTTTCCTTATTCCATTACTGTCATCAGGTAAATTGAAGTAAGTCTAACTAACTCAATTTTTTTTCTTAAAGTGCTTGCATAATACAGGGTGATCAAGCTCAAATACTTCCCTGGTTCAGCGCCAGCAGTAGTCAGTGAGTGAGTATTATTATTTATTATTATTATTTATTTAATTTATTATTATTAATAATTATTATTATTATATTATTTATTAATTATTATAATAATAATAATGGTAGTTAGTAGTGTGTAGTTGTTGTTGTTTGCAGTCAGTCAGTGTCTGTCTGTGCTACCAGTTGTAGTTCTACTACTCTACTGCTGCTACTACTACTAATAATAATAATTAATACTACTACTACTGCTGCTGTACTGCTACTACTACTGCTACTACTAGTAGTGCTATTAGGAGTAGTATTATTAGTAGTAGAGGTCTTGATTAAAAAAAATTAGTGGTAGTGTAGTTCTTGTTGTTTCAGTCAGTCAGCGTCTGTCTGTGCTACCATTAGTAGTTCTGCTGCTGCTACTAATACTGCTATTACTACTTACTACTGCTGCTCTGCTGCTGATGTCACTGCTACTACTACTGCTACTACTAGTATTATTAGGAGTAGTATTAGTAGTAGAGGTCCTAGTTAAAAAAATTAGTGGTAAAAAATTACAATTTATAATAATAATAATAAATAATACATATATATGTGTGTGTTATAGCTGTTATGGTGAATACATTGATGATAATAATAATTATAGTAATTCAATCATTTTATGTATTTATTTCTACATAATAAGTGGATAATAAATTATGATAATCAATTATAGTATAATGATAATTATAAATTATTATTGATATAATCATTAAAAATAATTATAATAATATTATTGTTGATGTGCAGGCAACAACATGAAATTTTAATAAATATGTATGTATAATATATAATAATTATTATAACAAATGATATATATATATATATATGTATTATAATAATAATTATTGTGTAGTAATATATATATAATATTGTACAGGAATTTGGTGTCTGGGTGGTAGCCCCTGTACACACTCCCGACGTGCTCTGCTTCTGCCCAAGTCTACTTACAATAATCTGCTATTATTGTTCGTAATGTCTGGAGAGCATTTATTGGCTTGTGTATTTATGGGTGCGGCCGAATCTGGCTTGTATGCTTGCTGGCAGTAGACAATAATTATATCCGAATTATTGGCTGCCTCTGAACCTTCCCAAGGTTCGACAATAATCAATGCCGTGATTATGGTCTAGTTTAAAGTTTGTTTCGAACTTTGCTGCTCACAATAAATCTGCCGGAATTACTGTTTAGTTTAGAGTTTGTTGCGAACTTTTGGCCACTGACAATAATGGTGCGGTAATTGCTTTGTCTAGTTCGACTCAGTCGAGATTGACAATAATTACACTCTGATTATTGTTGTGATAGTTTTGCTGCGAACTCCACGGTTCGGATTTCAGTATGAGTCGAACTACTAGGGCACCAGGTGCTTTGCGTCGTACACCTCGAGTCGAGGGAATACGCAGTAAGAGAGCGAACAATCTTACTTTCCGCCAAGCCTCGTGCTTGCTAATAGTCGACCTGCGCTTGTAGATATGTTGCTCCTAGCTGTGCTCAGTGCTGCTTCTTGAGAGTAAGAATCTTCTGAGAGTCAGGCTAACTCTGAACTTTATTGCACTTACATCAGTCTAAATACAGGGAGGGCGGGTACACATTACAAACCACGCCTGAGTAAAAATATTGGTACAAGCCACGCCTTGCCCTTACAACAGCACCCAATTGCAATAATTAAAAACGTGGAAAAAATATAACATGTGATAAATAATTATTTGGTGTATAAGATAGAACGCACTGAAATAGACTCTAGTATTGTGGATACATACAAACAATAGAACTATACACAGACGTATACAATGCGTAGCGAGTAGATATTGAGATGTAAACGTAGACAGTGAGTTATCGGCTTAAATCTTATACAAAGGAATACGGACAATGAGATACAGGCTCAGACAGTAATTGCGAGATAATGTCTTACTGAGTAATAATAAAGTGAGAGAATGTCTTAGTGAGTACATGGTAATAATAATAAAATAGGGAGAGTACTGGCGTCCCTCACAATATTATCATTTCATATGTTGCTGCATGCACATCATTTTATTTACAATAAATGATATATATATATATGCATTATTATTGTAAATAAAATAATAATAGTAGTTGTTGTTATTAATATTTATTATAATTTGTTCTTTTTTGAAATATTTATTACTATTATTAATATGATATTATTAATACTTATTATTATTATGCGTCAACAGACAGTAGTAGCAGTGCATACTTATCATTCATAGTCAATATTATTATTCGTAGTAGTAGGGAATCACAGTGGTTGTAGAGCATAAAAGTATGCTTTCACATCGATTGATTGATTATTGACATCAGCATGATCATCATCGTTTATTATTATTAAAACTAACAATAATTATTATTATGCTATAATCACTTTTGGTTATCAGCTCAGAGTGATAATCCTCATCGTTATTATATTCAGTAATAATGTGAGGGACGCCAACAAACAACATGACGATCATCGCCATAGTAACAATTATACATACATCACGAACATTCATGTAACTCACATTTCTACATAGTTACCAATTTATTATTATTTTATTCTTTACAATTTAAAATAGTTTTCCGCAAAAATATTTAAAGTAAATAATTTTATTATGTAAGCACAAGGCGTGGTTTGTGCAAATTCTTTGTCTCAGTATTGTATTTAATCTCGTGTAATCTCAGAATAAATCAGAGTTAGCCTGACTCTCAGAAGTACCATTGCCGACAAGAGGAACATACGCAGGAAACAGTAAAAGCTATCATAACTGCAGCTCGCCTGGCCTATGGTGAATAAACAGAGCCTAATCGAAAGAGTGTACGGTCGATTTGACCTATAACGCTCACGGCTGTCGACAACAATAGCCTCTCGTTTATCACTGAACAGTCGGTACAGTTAGCTGCCCTCACGGCACTTTCTGTAAGAGCTAAGTTCGGCCATAGATACTTCTAGCACACAGAATTAATTCACAGAATCAATTACAAAAAGAATTGCATGTCTAATTGTGACGAGAGCTGTTCAACCTAACAGTGGGAACTGTACAGGTGTCTGGCTACCTAGTAACAATAAAATTCTGTACAATAATAGTTATAATAATAGTAATAATGATAATGTACCACGCTGACTTTAGTTTCATAGTTATTACTTATTAAACCAACTACTATTAGACTTATTAGACCATCGATTTATAATGTTTTCCATGGCTAATTATTTACTGTGTAGTTTTACATGTAACTATAAATTTAATTCTTGCTTGATTTCCGATGCATTAGCTCTAATATCCTTCTTGTCAAACTAGCACTGCGAAAGTGGCCAGATGTCACACATTTGAAGTGAAACACACTTCTTTTTTTCTCCTCATTCACACTTCAAGTCTTTTTTTTTAAATGCGAACAGTTATTCAGCCTTGAGGCTTCATTCTTACAATGTGAATATCTCATATCTAACATACATATATATCACCTCACCTGGCAGTTAAAATAAAAGCTATGACTTACGATATTATCCAAAGAATTATCATTCATATGATTATTCATTGCAGATTACTAATATTGAAAGTAATGTTCTTTTTAACTGCTGTGTGTAGACTTACATTTCAAGACTCAATCTAAATATAAATTATCATGTTGCACGAGTAGCTACTGATACTAAGATCAGAGTCTAGTTTTCCTGAGGTATATTTCTTGAAATGCTTGTGTTGACGTAAAAATTGTATATTTTTATTGGGACAATCCGTCCAAGTTTCCTGTTTATTGAAACTGGTGAAACTTCAGGTTTTATTATTTTTCAAGTTTCAATTTTCATTATGATGTAGAATTATGCTAATAGTTTTTATTATTTGTATTATGCTGATACATATATGCATATTATGATCATCAAACTACTAGGCTATGGCTATGAAATAACAAAGTTAGTAAACGGTAATAGATACCACAACTGTAATAATAAATTAATAAGAAAAGCGATGACAAATAATAATATGTAATATAATTTTAATAAATTATATTTCTATGACGTTCCTTAGGCCACATACACTGATAATAACAAAGATTGCTGTAAGATGATTTTCAGATTTTGTTATTCGTATCTCTTCGAGTGTTCTAGGCTGTGATTAGTTCCTGTTTCTGTTCTATTAATTTTTAATAATCAATGGCCTGACAAGTGACTGACACTTTCCTAAAGAACTTTAAATGATCTGTATCTGGTCAGTTTTATTTATCAATTATAGTTAATGTCTATTAAGTATTCCTAGTCCTAGCTATCCAATCTACTGGCAAAATCAAGGGCATATTTTTCATTCCACAAAGAAACTAAATAATTTGAAAAATAAATTGTCGATTGAAAGTTTTTGTTGTACACTTCTAAACAAAAACAAAAGTGAATAGTTGTAATTTTGTTAATTTTACCATTAGTTTATCTTGCTTCCCATATCATGAAAGTGATAACACGAATTATCAACACAGGAACCATCCCAATTAGTGAAAAACAAAACGTTCTAATTTCAAAGATGAAGTATTTGGGTCTGATTGATTGTTTCAATATATTCTTTAGGCTCGGGTAAAATAATTTTAAATAGGATATTGAAATATTGTAAATTTTTGATGACTTTTGCTGCAAATCAATTTCCATGAATATTTTCGATGTGGATATTTTAAAGCATGATGATTGCATTGATGGTAGAATAGTGGTGGCTCAAGTGTTTACATCTCCACCCACTCAGAGACTCAAATTTTGGCTACAAGTATTACTCCGAGGGAAATGAACATGTATAGCACCAACCCAGCTCACAGCATTAACTTCATTCCTCATTAACGGTTTTACCAGGTTGTGTTGTACAACTATATTTAATGGGTGCTGCATTGTACTTTCTGGCATTCCCTCATGTGAATTCCCTTTTTTATAAATTTCATTTTTGACTGTTCACTCTAGCTTAGCAAATCTCCCTGCAATTACCGATCCATTTAGTATTGTAGTTTTGGTGATTCAAAGTTATTTATTAAACCAAATAATGAATAATTTCATTATTATATCCACTGATATTTTTGCTTCTAATAGCAGTGGTTATTCTCAATAACGCTCCTAATGCTGACAATTGAGTGGTTCAGAGAAGTATCATAAATGATGATTTATGCTAGTTTGCCTTAGTGCTACTCTCTTTGGCCAGTAGTAGAGACAATTTTTGTTTTTTGTAGGAAACTATCAATAATGTTGGTTTGGACCAGCTGAAGTAGCATGCTATCTGACATCCTCGTTACTTGTTTTAGCAAAACTTTACAGTTTGGATAGTAAGTGTTGTCAACTTTATACATAGTTTACATTTCAGCCAACTCCTAAATAGCATTTAGGCCTACTTTACATGTCCTTAACTCTCAGTCTCATTAGCTGCTATCAGAATATGTTTCTCACAAAAGGTGATCCTAATTCTTGGTTATATTTTTTTTCTGTTTTATAGAAAAAAAAGGGTCTTCTCTGACACCAGTACTAACAGCAGCAGCAAAGCCATGTTACTCTTTCTACTTTCACTTTATTATAAGAGGTATGTACCAGGCAAAATATCACTGAAAATCTTATCCTTTTCCGACTAAAATGCGTAGAAAAGCAGTTGGTTGTCTTCTCATTGGAATCACAACTTCTTTAAAACATGATAGCTGTAGAAGGATTTCAAAGTTGTGCTCCCCATTTCAAGGAGATTAGAACACAACTTCTATTTTTGCTATTTCTTCTTCAGCATAAGTGATGAGTTCAAGAGTAGATAATTTCCAGCAAAGTACCAGATTTATCAAAATCTGAATGCTTTAACAAAAAACAGACTTTATTTTGTTTGGTGGTACATATCTAGTAGAAAATATGTGACAATGATTTTCATTTATAAAAACTCTTTATAAGACGCGTTTGACTTATGAACTGCGATTTGACTTTCATTCTATATCTGACAGAATAAATCTTGCTTGCTTTAATAATTGCTTGTAAGTATTTACGACTAAGCTGCTATTTTCCCAGAGCAGTCTTGCATTGAGGTAAAAAACGTAAATTTTGTTAGATTTTCAGCAACATCTATAATATGAAACCGACATTCATCTGTAGAAAGACTCACAATTTGTATTCTCATTGGTCGACCAAACATATGCAAAACTTGAACGAATTTAATTTGGATCATTTTTTTATTGAGAATCCCTAATCTTTATTTTTCTGAACTAATGCAGATCTTTGTATAGTTTTAGATGCTGGTAAATGCTGTCGACTGTGAAGCTTCAAAACAAACAGCTCCTGCTATGTTTGCAACACGAGAAGTAAGTATTTTTTTATTAAAGTTTCAATATACTACTGTCCCTGTGTACTACTACACCTGTGTACTACTGTACCTATGTACTACTGTACCTGTGTACTACTATACCTGTGTACTACTGTACCTGTGTACTCTATACCGTGTACTACTATACCTGTGTACCTGTGTACTACTATACCTGTGTACTACTATACCTGTGTACTACTATACCGTGTACTACTGTACCTGTGTACTACTGTACCTGTGTACTACTGTACCTGTGTACTACCGTACCTGTGTACTACTATACCTGTGTACTACTGTACCTGTGTACTACTGTACCTGTGTACTACTGTACCTATGTACTACTGTACCTGTGTACTACTGTACCTGTGTACTACTATACCTGTGTACTACTATACCTTTGTACTACTATACCTGTGTACTACTATACCTGTGTACTACTGTACCTATGTACTACTGTACCTGTGCACTACTATACCCGTGTACTGCTGTACCTGTGTACTACTATACCTGTTTACTACTATACCTGTGTACTACTACACCGTGTACTACTATACCTGTGTACTACTGTACCTGTGTACTACTATACCGTGTACTACTATACCTGTGTACTACTATACCTGTGTACTACTATACCTGTGTACTACTATACATGTGTACTACTGTACCTGTGTACTACTGTACCTGTGTACTACTATACCTATGTACTACTGTACCTATGTACTACTGTACCTGTGTACTACTGTACCTATGTACTACAATACCTGTGTACTACCATACCTGTGTACTACTATACCTGTGTACAACTATACCTGTGTACTACTATACCTATGTACTACTGTACCTTTGTACTACTAAACCTTTGTACTACTAAACCTATGTACTACTATACCTGTGTACTACTATACCTCTGTACTACTATACCTGTGTACTACTGTACCTGTGTACTACTATACCTATGTATTACTATACCGTGTACCACTATACCTGTGTACTACTATACCTATGTACTACTATACCTGTGTACTACTATACCTGTGTACTACTATACCGTGTACTACTATACCTGTGTACTACTATACCTGTGTACTACTATACCTGTGTACTACTATACCTGTGTACTACTATACCTTTGTACTACTAAACCTTTGTACTACTAAACCTGTGTACTACTGTACCGTGTACTACTGTACCTATGTACTACTGCACCTGTGTACTACTATATCTTAGTAATACTATATTTATGTACCATTATTCCTATATACTACCATGTGTATGTACTACTATGTCTATGTACCTTCATGTCTACTTGCTGTTGTCTGTGCACTACTACTATATGTATGTAATACTATGTCTGCATACTACTATGCCCATGTAATTTTATGTCTATGCACAACAATTGTTACGAGTTACTATGTCTATGTACTTCTATTTCTATGCACCATAATTTCTAAGAATTGCTATGCCAGTGCACTACTATGTCTATCCACTACTGTGTCTATGCACTACTGTGTCTACGCACTACTGTGTCTATGCACTACTGTGTCTATCCACTAGTGTCTACGCACTACTGTGTCTATGCACTACTGTGTCTATGCACTACTGTGTCTATCCACTACTGTGTCTATCCACTACTGTGTCTATCCACTACTGTGTCCATGCACTATTGTGTCTATTCACTACTGTGTCTACGCACTACTGTGTCTATCCACTACTGTGTCTATATGCACTGCTGTGTCTATACACTACTGTGTCCATGCACTATTGTGTCTATTCACTACTGTGTCTATGCACTACTGTGTCTATCCACTACTGTGTCTATGCACTACTGTGTCTATGCACTACTGTGTCTATGCACTACTGTGTCCATTCACTACTGTGTATATGCACTACTGTCTCTATGCACTACTGTGTCTATGCACTACTGTGTTTACGCACTACTGTGTCTAATCACTACTGTGTGTATGCACTACTGTGTCTAGCCACTACTGTGTCTATGCACTACTTTGTCTATGCACTACTGTGTCCATTAACGACTGTGTATATGCACTACTGTGTCTATGCACTACTTTGTCTATGCACTACTGTGTCCATTCACGACTGTGTATATGCACTACTGTGTCTACGCACTACTGTGTATATGCACTACTGTGTCTACACACTGTGTCTACGCACTATTATGTCTATGTACTACTGTGTCTATTCACTAATGTGTCTACGCACTACTGTGTCCATGCACTATTGTGTCTATTCACTACTGTGTCTATTCACAACTGTGTCTACGCACTACTGTGTCTATCCACTACTGTGTCTATGCAATACTGTGTCTAGCCACTACTGTGTCTATGCACTACTTTGTCTATCCACTACTGTGTCTATGTACTACTGTGTCTATGCACTACTGTGTCTATGCACTACTGCGTCTATGCACTACTGTGTCTATTCACTACTGTGTCTATTCACTACTGTGTCTATACACTACTGTTTCTATGCACTACTGTGTCTATGCACTACTGTGTCCATGCACTACTGTGTCTATTCACTACTGTGTCTATTCACTACTGTGTCTACCCAATACTATATACACTACTGCTTAGTATTTTTCACAAGGCACTATTTGAGAAGTCACTGGTACTATGTATCATTCACTTATATTTCGTGCTTCAGATTATTGCTCCAGCGGAGTGCATACGTGAGCTGTTACATTTGTTTCACCACATATAAAGTGGTCCGTGATTCTGCACTCTCTCTGGATGTTCACTAGCGCAGTGTTGAGCTGTGCGTAACGTGTAAGTACTGAAAATAGTTTATTTTCATGAAACAATTGCTATGCTGCCTACCTTTTCTACTCCAAGGTTTCATTGATGGTTAAAAATTTTTGGGTTGCTGAGAAACATAACCTCACTCGTTGCATTTGAAAGGAAATTAGCAATTTTCTCACACTGTTTAGTTTGGAAGTAAATGATTGATGGACTCATTCACAATGGGTCATTCCCAGTGCGTTAACAAATGCACTAAAGTTATTTCTATAGTTTTCTTGTTTAATCAGACGATGGTAAAGTCGTGTATTTTCATATTTTAAAAAGGTTAATGGGGTTGTGACTGGGGTTATCCCCCCCTTATAGGGGGCGCTGGTGTAAGTCCAACCGGAAAATGCCAAAATTTTTATATAGAGTACAATGCAGAAATACGGAGTTGAGATGTTAAACTGAAATAAACAGGCTATTGCAATGCGATTGATATAATTGAACAAGTCACGGAGCTCACAAGGCTATAGCAGATTACACGTACATAAGTTTTTAATCACATAAGTGTAGCTATAGAGCATAATAATCATTAAACAATCACGATACGGTCAGCGATTATATACGATCGTTGGTACAGTAGTTAACAACTACGATGAAACACCAACGATAATTAACTTATTTAACGCAACGTTTATGTGTAAATGGATTGTCTGATATATAATAATACAGGTAATTAATCATTAGCATATATCTGCACCTCTATGAAACTATTATTACAAATGACAATGAGAATTTAATGTGGTGACAATTTTTTATAATAATAAAATCAATTATTCATTTTTTATCATAATTGATTTATTAATATAATAATTATAAATAATATAATAATAATAATAATAATAAAATAAGTTGTTACTTACTACTACTAACTATAATTTAATTATTATTTATTATTATAAAATTATAAGAAGCATCATTTATAATAATTATTATCATCTAATAACAATTCAATAACAACCTTAATAATTACAATAGCAATCATAAACAGTAGAATCATGATTATAATAAATAAAAAAAGATTTCACTAATAACTATATAAGAAATAGTTAGAATAATGATAACACGGACATCAGAGGCTTGCCGAAAAAGAGAAGGAAGATGATGGGCCCGTTACTAAATGTGTTAGTAATAACCTAGCTTTTTCGCTCAATTTCAATGAATTGGGTTTGTGATATTGACCTTTTTGAAAGCAACCGGATATTGCTACCAATAGTTTTTATTACAGGACGCATCGTCTCTGTTATTTTTTTTGGCAAGCCCCGGCGTTTCGTAGATAACAACTGTAATAAATAATAATTGAAAAAACTGTAAGAAAATATAAATCTTTGTTGCTGCAGTTAGATTTGATGCTGCTGTCTTTGAAAATAGTCTAAAGTGTTTTTAGGGACATGTCATTATAGTATACAATTGACAACAAGGAAGCTATCAGGGAAAAACTGTCACAAGTCTGCATGAAGTAACTATATTTTATACTACGAACGATGGTAACTTCCGGTTGGATGTAGAAAGTTCAAAGAGAGATAACTCTTAATGTCACAACCCCATTTAGACCTTATTTTTTATATTGGTCACCAACCCTTGATCTCAATCAGGGTTTGACTCATCCAATTTCCTCTTTTGTATCTAGTTCCATAGCAACAAGCCTTGTTGCATGGGTGGTAATCGGACTCTCAAGCTTCCTTCACAATAATTTTTGGAAAGAAAATGTTTGAAAATGATTTATTTGAAAACACTGTGGAAGCTCATGTTTTATGCTATGCATTCAGTTGTTTGACTCACAACTGCTTATCATTCATGCTATTCACTAACAAGTATTTCTTATCTATTGTTATTAGTTGTTTCACCATTATAAAATTGTTTAAATTGAAAGAGAAACACTTGAGCATCTTATTAGGTGGTTTTAAAATTTGAGCTTTTGAAACAATTTTACTATAGTCGATAAAAACCAATAAAAAAAATCCATCACTGCCAGGGGTGTGCAGAAAGGTGTCGCACATGGGCGCATGCCCTAGTAAAACACCTAATCTGGCATGTGCCCAAGTAAAAAGTGCCCTAGTTTGACCAAAGCATGCAATAGTAAGGAATAAAATTGCTTTTAATGCACTATTAAACACTGTTAGAATTGTTTCCATTGGGGCTGCCATCTGGAAATATGAATTTCAAGGTCTATCATTCCAAGTAAACACTCTTGTCTAGATGGTATAGTTTTGGTAGGTTGACCCCATGTTATTATTGTTGTGATACTGACAATAACTGGTGCTTATTTTAATTAGAGAGCATGCCCAGGCTATCCTTATTCAGTCTGCACATGTTGATTTATTTTAACATGTGGGGAGAGACATAAAAATTTATTATAATCCTATTAATGCTGTTCATTTTGTTTAAAATAATTTTTTTTTAGAGAAGCAATATTTATTATTCTCATGTTGATGATTTGTTAATCATTATTAATAATAACAATAATAACAATGACAACATCAACAACAATAAATAAAGTCAATAATAAATTAAATAATAAGTAACAGATAGTAGCTGTTACATTTGTTGTTATAGGTGGTTAGAAGTGATCAAACGAACATAGTCGGACAGTAACTTAACTAATACAATGATATACAACAAGATGTGCTACCAATACCTACATCATGATTGAATAATTGTTGTAATTGTCAGCTGCAGCACCATTAATTAATTAATAACTAAAAACCACAATCACAAAAGACAAAATGCTTAATGTTGTAGCTTAACTACATGTAATAGTAATTTATTATACATGAAAAATAATTCACTCTGCAGGCCCCTGATCACTGCCTCCACAAAATGTTATTGTTTAGGCTTTGTGGTTTCTGATTGAAGTTTTGTTGTTGTTGGTGCTCAACCTTTTTTATCAGGTGACTAATAACTACCCATTCCAGAGTGAGTTTGTTTGCTAATACTTTTTGTCTAAGACAGATTTTTGCTGTAAGTGGACAATCTATGCTTTGCAATCATTAAATGGTTTCTGAATATTTTGCAATTACAGAATGAATGAAAGAGCGATAATTTTTTTCAATTCCTTCAAAGCTCGTCAGGCATAATGGTAGAAAAAGCTTTATCATTCGTTAGGCATAAATTATGATGCTGATTTCAAGGTTTGATGTAAACTTGTACATTCTCAAGGTTGATTTTTTCGACTGAAGTTAGTTAGAATTATTTATGCGTTCACTTGTTAGAAAAGTGCAATCAACTGTTGAAATGTTAGCCGAGGTTAGCCCACTTTTGTAGACTGTGACGGTCTATCTTTAAGTTTTGCTGCTTCTCGTATGACCCCTGGTATATGTTGTCTGCTAGTCCTGTTGGTGTTCAGGCTGTTGCAATCAGCAAGCAATAGTTACATATTTCACAAGTGTGCGTGTTTGTTTGTTGTGATTTGTAAATGGTTTGTGACTGGAGTAGCCAGTTCGTGATGGTTTCCTAATTCAATGCCCATGTTGTGGTGGTAATGCAACATAACTCATATCGCCGATCAATCCAAATGAAAGTGTGTTGTCCAAGTTTACCTTGTTTTGATTCGCAAATGTGGTAAATTGTTATTATGTTTACCCTATCAGTTGCCAAATTGATTGTTCATTTGACCAGTCTTCTTTGGATTTTTGTAAACTCATTGAGCCCAACTTTATTGTCTTTTTTGCATGTGTTTTGTTTGTCTGCAAAGATATTAGTGACTGTTACCAAATGTGGGTTAATGGCTATTTACCACATACCCCACAAATCCCTATATTATTATTGCCCGTTCTCATAGAAAGGGTGCGCTTAAACTTTAAAAAATCAAATTAAGGTTTTACAACTCATATCACTTTTACTCAGTCCATCAACCCCTCTGTTCTGTCTCCTCCTATTCCTACTACACGTTATATTCTTACTAACCCTGCTACCCCTATTACCTCTACCATGGGTGGTCAGGGTACTGTAATGGATTTCGGTCTGGTTTCCACAGAATTCCACTAATCTCCATTATTAGACATCTCTCCAGAGGTGACACTGTGCCGGTATGACAGTGACAACTATGATCAGTTACTGCCACATCAGTTCACAGCACAGAGCCCACGGCTCAGATAAACTATACAGGGTGTTGTTTGAATAGTGGCTTTATTGATCAGAACCAAAGTCCTAGGGTGGCTTTCCACTAGGGTGATTGGCAAGACATGAATGAATGCGTAGAAACAAAAAAGTTTCAGCCATTATGTAGGCAAACTGGCAGGAAGTTATTTACGTGTTATAGATGCATGCGCAGGAAGTAATGCATGCATGCGCAGGAAGTAATCAGACCAATAGCAATAGGTATGTAAATAGCAAGCAAATCATGCAGTAGAACAAGGTTAAAAGTAAATGGTTTCAAGTGGCTAAAGGGGGAATCCTATCTCCATTGTCCAATCGTAGACGTCATAGGGTCCTGAGGCTATACCTAGCCTGTGGTTGATATATTCGGCGATCCAAGAAAGGTTATTTCTGGCTCCAGGATTAATGTAATCTCCTAGATGGTTTTGGAGATCCTCGGCTAAAGTGGCCCTTTTTCTACAGGCCCAGTATTACCATACCGAGTCTGTCAGGAATCACTATCAGCCCTGCAGGGATCAAGATCGGCACAGCAATTCATTCTACCAGCACAGCATTTAACAAGGGCTGGAGATAGAATCCTAGTGCACTTCGGGTTGGTGCTTCGCTAGCAAACAAGCAGTTTAGTACTGGCATGCCCCAAAATCTACCACAGTACTACTTCATTGACTGTAATCGACCTTTATCTTAATGATAGTCTTTGACTCATCCAATGAATTGATTATCGGTTCAAAAACTAAGCAGAGCACAAACTTGCGGTCATCCAGGTGAAAGCATGGGTAACCTTATGAAGAGCATCTCTTTCCTTAGCCAGTGCCTTTACCTTCTTTAATGTTACTGCTGAGTGCTTGTGGCTTCAGTCAACTAAAACTTGGAATTCTTCTCAAAAGTTGGTCACTACTTACAGTATATTGGATTGTGTATCTCTCTCTCTCTCTCTCGCTCGTCTCTCGCTCTCTCTCTCTCTCTCTCTCTCTCTCTCTCTCTCTCTCGCTCTCTCTCTCTCTCTCTCTCTCTCTCTCTCTCTCTCTCTCTCTCTCTCTCTCGCTCTCTCTCTCTCTCTCCCTCCCTCCCTCCCTCCCTCCCTCCCTCCCTCCCTCCCTCCCTCCCTCCCTCCCTCCCTCCCTCCCTCCCTCCCTCCCTCCCTCCCTCCCTCCCTCCCTCCCTCCCTCCCTCCCTCCCTCCCTCCCTCCCTCCCTCCCTCCCTCCCTCCCTCCCTCCCTCCCTCCCTCCCTCCCTCCCTCCCTCCCTCCCTCCCTCCCTCCCCCTCTCTCTCTCTCTCTCTCTCTCTCCCCCTTCTCTCTCTCCCCCCTCTCTCTCTCTCCCCCCTCTCTCTCTCTCTCTCCCCCCCTCTCTCTCTCTCTCCCGCTCTCTCTCTCTCTCCCCCCCCCCTCTCTCTCTCTCTCTCTCTCTCCCCCCCTCTCTCTCTCTCCCCCCCCCCTCTCTCTCTCCCCTCTCTCTCCCCCCTCTCTCTCTCCCCCCCTCTCTCTCTTCCCCCTCTCTCTCTCCCCCCTCTCTCCCCCCCTCTATCTCTCTATCTCTCTATCTCTCTATCTCTCTCTATCTCTCTATCTCTCTCTATCTCTCAATCTCTCTCTATCTCTCTATCTCTATATCTCTCTATCTCTCTCTATTAGAAAACATGTAAGATCCAGGGTAGCCCTACTGGGCCAGGGTAGCTGTCTCTGTTAGTGTATATATGAGATCCGGAGTAGCTATACTGGGTCGGGGTAGCTCTCTCTAGTAGTATACATATAGCATCTTGGGGAGCTGTACTGAATCAGTGGTAGCTACCATTGGACAGGCTAGCACTCTCTATCAGTATATTTCCAGGATCCGGAGTAGCTATACTTGTTTCGGGCAGTTCTCAACGTAAGTGTATATAATCATGGGTAATCATCGATATATATACCGGGTTTGGTTTTGGTGGTGGTCTGACATCGAATAGCTAACACAACCATCAGATTCTCCAATGTCTTTTGTGTACCCACCACAAATTTTATGTCAATCCATCCACCACTAGGCATGTTGCAGCGTTTTTTGTACACCAGAATTTCGTATAGTATCTATGCAGGGTCGGTATAAAATGTGAGGGCATATTTGTTGGGCTTGGTAAAAATATATGAATGCTAGACTGGTATTTGGCTGTAACAATGTTTGTGTGAATTCTTGGGAATGGGAGATAAGGGAGAGCGGAGGATAACGCCTCTATGAGCTCGGAATGGACAGGTTACGGGAAGTGTAATCGGAGGGGCAGTAGCTGAGATTGTAGTTAGGGGAGGAAACATTTGGTCAGTCATTTATCTATTTGCAGACTTTTCCCACAATGCCTACTGTCAAAAACCCGTTTTCAGATTTTCCCTAAACCTGTCCACAATGATTTTTATACATGTTATATTACTAAAATGTTCTGTTTTGGTTTTCTCTCCTTCAATTGCTACAACGCAATAATATTGCAACTGTTTTCTAGAAATTTCCAACCCCCTGAAAATATGATCAATTTCTTCAGCCGAAGTCTCATATTGCAGCTATTTTGTTGAAATTCATTTGCCATTACAATGCTTTAAATGGTGTTGTAATCACAGCAGCAGCCACAGTAGAATGAATAAACTGCATGGACAATGCAGGCATTCAATTTTCACCCAAATTTTCAGTAATAACAAAACATGTATGCCAAGGCTTCCAACTGTGAAACGGACCGTACCAAACAAAACTGAGTAGAAGTGGATGTCTAAATAATAAACATACAATAATTTTTGGAGTATACATAAAAAAGTTGTCTCTTTACGTAACATTATATCACAATGTTTACATACCTTTGCTGTGATTGGATTGCTCTATTTATGCTTTGTTTAGAATAGTTTACTGGGTATATAAAAAAGAGCAAAAAATAACTAAAAATAGTTTCTCTGTCATGATTGAGCCGCCAGTTAGCCCAAGACTAAAATGTTGGCAGCCCACCTAATGGAACTCTCTTCTCAACTAAGTAAACCTCCACTCATCACAGGCCCCGGAAGTCTGAGTCTCCCGTCAGTCACCACACTCCCCTCCCACAGGCCTCCACACAAAATTCTTTATATGTAATCCTGCATCTGCGACCACCTTGGCTCTGGACTAAAATTGTTCTCTTCTCCTTCTCCATGTTTGTTTGAGGCAAATTAATCTTGTTGATCCTGTGTTCATGTGTAACTTTTATATTCATAGAAAATTGGGATTGTTATTAAATTTCAAACAAGTCAAAATCAGCAGCTATATTTAAATAGCGTGGAAGGTGACATTATTTTGCACTCTTGAATATGTGGGTTATATACTTATTACGAGGCTGTTCATACATTATTTGTACAATAAAAAAGTCTGGCAAACCAATATTTGATGTGAAGGCGTCTATGTTGGGTGTTCCGCAAAATTCTAGACTATCGGTGAACTATGATTAAACAAAAATGTATTGCATAGTAGTTACCATAATTTGTTGATCTAAATATTTGACAAGATGTTTCAGCATCATAAGTAGTCAACAAGTTTACTCTGCTTGCTAGTTGTTTACATGAAGTTTTAAAGCCATGTTTTGGTCTAGTTGAAGTTTATTTTTGGTCTCGTGTCATTCAGATGCATTTCTCTATAGGTATGCCGATTTTGCCTTTATTATGCATTCAAGTACTGTGGTAGATGTTTTTCTCCCATGCATTTCTCACAACAGTTTATATTCGATGGTAAACATCTACTTTTTTCAACCGCCAAACTAGGTCAGAAGTTGGTTATATGAAACGTTCGTTTTGTAAACTCTTTTGAGGACTGATTTAGCGAATTAGTACATAGATGAAATTTGTTGAAACAAACTCATCATTTGTGGCTATTTGCCAAGCATAACCAGTGTGATGTTGTTGTTGCAGTGAACTGACTGACAGGGACACTATAAAGTCGTGATAGGTCTCACTGACTGCCAACCACAAAAGCTCATTAAATGGCAATCAACAAGATACTAGAATGAAATATTTGCTGCCAGTCATACTTCAATGCTACCACTGTGAAGTACACGAGCAATACACAGCTGAACTACCTCTGCTTTGTTTATCTACAACTAATAAAATATAGCTGCTGAAGGAGATATTGTCAGCTTGAAATATCCGTTCTTTTTGTATCCACCCTACATTTCCTTCACCGCTTTTCTTTTTTCCAGTGCATACAAGGCTTTATTTTGGTTTAGCTAACCTTTGGTAACAGCTCTAACACATTTCTAATTCTGCTAAGGCAGCTGTATGCTGTACCCAGACATTTAAGAAATATACAATTCAATGCTATATGTACTTCACTAGCCTTCATCAACCCTATTGAGGCAGTTTATATTCATCACTTGTTATTGTACATAACCGAGCTTTATAGCAATTGGTCATACATTTTGCATCAGAATTTTGTTGTATGTAGAAATATGTACTTTGAAATGTGAGTCAATGTAGTTTTTATGCATTCATTTTTATGTGTTGTAATAAACTGTACTGGACTGCTCTTTGAGCAGAAAAAACAGAAGCTAGGATAAGTGGTATTAGCGCAAGCGTAACCATTCATTTGTTCTATCACAATAATAATTGACATCAATAGGAAGTGCTTTGTGCTAAGTTTTCTGAATTTCAATGAAACATTATTTGCAATTAGTTCATTACAATACACTTTCTAATCTGACTATGCCACACAGATGTGACACTTTTTTGTGTGGAAATGCTCAAAATCCTAGCTAAATAAAATAATTTTTGCTTTGCTTTTTAAACTAACCACAAATTGTTTACTCTATGTTCTTGATTTTGGCTTCATTTGATCAATATAAGGTTATGAAAAAGTAAAAATTGGCTGCATTGCCCAACTATAGCCTAAATACCCTGATGTGCAGTGGAGCATAGGAAGACACTGCTAGGGCGATAGAAAGGTTATGAGTAGCAGCTCTTTATAAAACATGTGAAAGCGAAACTTGTGTTATACACGCTGATGGAATGCAATCAAACCATAAATAGGCTGTAGCAACAACTGCTGCGTACAAGGTAGAAGAGAAGGCAACTCCGTTTTGTAATAATGGAAAAGTCAACTAATGATAACTAACGCTAAATTAGGATAGAAAGGCTTAATGGGGACTTAATGAGTTCATATATCCTAAAAGAGTGGTGTCTATGCTACTAGGATATAGTTAGGGATATGCTAGGATAAGAACTCATTCTGCGCAGTGTGATAGCATTTAATAACTAGTTCAATTGCAGCTTATTGATATACTCTACTATAACAGACACTACCACAAACAATCATATAGACACATCATCAGCAAAACAATGATGTAGTGTACCTCCATCTTTATATCATCAGACAGTAAATTAAAATGTGAGAGCTTCAATTATAGTTTACAACATTAAGTATGAGTTAGGAATGTAATAAACACTTTAAAGATATCTGATAGCATTTAAATATGTATATGTAACATATAACTCTTGATTTATTAGACAAAACAGCTTCCTAAAAATAGAAAATATACTATGGATGTTGATACATTATTTGTATTTCACACAAAAAACAATGAGATATTTTAAAAAAGTAACAGTCTAACTAATAAAACAAGTGGATAAAGTCATGCTTTGCTCATGTTTTTTAGACGATAGCGGAGATAACTAGGATTAAAAGTAAAACCACAAATCAGTTCTGGTGAAAGGCTGTATCTGTATTAACTAATATGTAATGAAACAATAAAAAACAGGAGATAGATGCAATCAAGTTCTCTTCCTTTTTAGGTTGAATTCGACCTATAATTCCATCATCTATGGACGTTTGTTGTTTTGTTTTAAATAGAAATAGCATGATAATAAATAGTGCTCAGGTGTAATTAATGACTTTTCTCGAGCGGCTTTATAACACTTGATATTAAAAAGATCAAAACATATAGGATTAAGCGAGATGATGATTAATGTCTTTTCTGGAATGAGTTTATTAGTAAAATGACACTTGCGTTATATTACAATTAATTACTTTTTAAAAATGAACTGGTAACATTACGTCGACTGAAATAATACCTAAAACGTCTCGCATAAATTTTGATCTGACTGAAAATGGACTGAAAACCTTCAAGGTGCGTAAAAATTATCGTAACTCGCTATAGCGGATATTCTAAGAAATATTTATTTTCTCGTTGGTAACTTGACGTAAAATATTTTGTAACGGATGTCACACGATCTCAACCAATTTTTTTCAACTGAAACACTTAGTTACTCGTAAACATTTGATACTCGCTTGATTTCTTTGATAACAGCAATATCCCAATTGTGTTTATCGTAAATATTTCAAAAACGGATATTGCGTGTTTCAGTTGGTTTTTCCTACTGAATCACTTAGTTACTCGTAAACATTTGAAAATTGTTTGAATTTTTCGTTGATAAAACATGTTGCAAGTATCTTTTAACAAATATTACCCAATTGTGTTTATTGTAAATATTTCAAAACGGATATTGTGTGTTTCAGTTGGTTTTTCCTACTGAATCACTTAGTTAATCGTAATTATTTTGAAAATTGTTTGATTTTTTCGTTGATAAAACATGTCGCAAGTATCTTTTAACAATTATTACCGTAATTTCAATCAGTTTTCTTTACTAGATTACTTAGTTACTCATCAACATTCATAATTGCTTTTATTAATAGTTGTTGCAAAGCAATGTTGTATTTAAACAATATTACTACGATTCCAACCAATTTCCTTACTGAATTACTTAATTACTCCCTAGTATTTCATAATTTCTTTCACTAATAATTACAAAGTAATATTGTAAATATATAATGGAGTAGATACTAAATTGACACAAATTTTTTTCATATGAATTTAAAACTTAACTAATGTAGTTTTTTTTACCAAACATCAGTATATCAAAAACATCATTGTAAAGGAACAAACTATGCAATAACTGTTATTACTTTGTATTTATTACAAGTTGTAGTGCTTTGTATTACTTAGTATTTACTAACTCTAGCTATATTATATGGAGAGATTTTCTTTACTTATTATGTAATAAATGTATATAATCATATAATGATTCATTTTTAATCAATGTATTTATTCAATTTAGATATATCTCCTCTCTCTATGTAGATATAAATATACCCATAAATATGTACATAATCAACCATATGTACACGAATGTATAGAAAACTAAAAGATCTCTCTCATCTCTCTCTTTCTCTCTCTCAAGATACCATATGTATGTATGTATGTATGAATGCATTGATTGTCATCACAAGTTGTAGTGCTTTGTATTACTTAGTATTTACTGACTCTAGCTATATTATATATGAAGATTTTCCATACTTATTATGTAATAAATGTATATAATCATATAATGATTCATTTTTGATCAATATATTTATTCAATGTAGATATATCTCTTCTCTCCTCTCTCCTCTCTCTCTCTTCCTCTCTCCTCTCTCTCCCTCTCTCCTCTCTCTCTCTTTCTTTCTCTCAAGATACCATATGTATGTATGTATACATTGATTGTCATTACAAGTTGTAGTGCTTTGTATTACTTAGTATTTACTGACTCTAGCTATATTATATAGGAAGATTTTCCCTACTTATTATGTAATCAATGTATATAATCATATAATGTTTCATTTTTGATCAATATAGTTATTCAATGTAGGTAAAACTCCTCTCTCCTTTCTCTCTCCTCTCTCCTCTCTGTCTTCTCTCTCCTCTCTCTCAAGATGCCATATGAGTTCAAATTATGTGAAAAAAGTATCAAAACTTAAATGCCATACATTCAAAATCTAGCTGGTATATGAGTTCAAATCAAGTAAAAAAATAATCAAAACTCAAATGCCACTTAAATGCCACTCAAATGCCACTCAAATACCTCTCAAATAAAATACAATATAAACTCGGCGAATTCACCCAACGTCGTAACTCATTGCATAACCCCCCAAGGCCAGATCCACAAAAAAACACTTGGTAGGGAGATCTGCTCATATATTACTACTCTCCTAATATTCATGCAGAACCCTTCTGTGGTCCACTGGTCTACTTGTATTTATTGTATAGGTTTGTTACTTGATTATTCTAATCTCTTAGTTGTTTCACACTACACAAATATATAAATGCTGAGGCTTGTAGCTTTCTCTGGTGATGATCTACTGAGTGTAACTGAATGATTAGACTCTGCCATATTGAATAAATGCTGTATAACTTTACATTATATATATTAATTAACATTAACTACACATTAATATTTTTGTCTCGATTAAGACTTGTATAGTTTAGATTAATAAAATCTAAAATTTGTCAGCAAGGGTTCACAATCTGATAAAACATCACTTAAATTCCAATGTTGGTAAGCGCATAGATGATGTCATCACTTGAGGCCATCATCTATTGCATTTCGTTAATCAATGCTGCTTGTTTGTTTGAACTGTACCTCAAGCGCAACCCTAAATACGAGCAGTGTATGAAAATTTGGCGGAACAAGTCTATAGAAACTGACGGTAAGCTGATTAATATTGTAGTGGATTTTGGGGGCCGACCAAACGTCCACCAACAACACCTCACTCCAGAGGTCAACTTCTAGCAGAGGAGTATACCGACTCCACAACTGTTCTCAGAGCCCACGGCTCAAACGCACAACTCAATGTGTTGTTGAGTATACCATAGTTTATTATACAGCATAACCAGCAATGTATAATAACGGTAAATGTATTATGCTACTTAGCTCAATCACAAGCAGAATCCCAATACAATACAAAGAATAATGAGAAGTATTTTGCCTATTATAGGCAGAACAGGGTAAAATATAGGCCCAAATAATGAGGCAACAAATCAGCAGTAGCAGGAAGTAATTGCACTAATCAAAACATGAGATATAAATAATATGATACAACATTGGCTAATATAAGGTTAAATATGAGTAGTAATATATGAGCAGTTCTCCCTACCAAGTGTTTTTTTCGTGGATTAGACCTCGGGGGTTATGCAATGGGTTACGACGTTGGATGGATTCACCGAGTTAATATTGTATTTCATTTGAGGGGCATTTGAGCGGCATTTGAGTGGCATTTAAGTGGCATTTGAGTTTTGATTATTTTTTTACCTAATTTGAACTTATTTGGTATATAGATTTTGAATGTATGGCATTCAAGTTTTGATAATTTTTTACATAATTATATACATAATTCTAACTCATAGGGCATCTAGATTTTGAATGTAAGGCATTTAAGTTTTGATAATTTTTTGTAATTCCGACACATATGATATCTTGAGAGAGAGGAGAGAGGGAAAGAGGAGAGAGGAGAAAGGGGAGCATTAGCCCTCAAGATGATTAAAATCTACAGTAAATTTTGTGTAATACAAAGTACTTTAACTTCATTTATTCACTTGAGACTACAAATCATTAGCATTCGAGATCGAGTTTACATATAAGAATAGTTGTATTTGTATACATCTAGAGAGGGGAAGGAGGAGAGAGGTTAGAGGAGAGAGAGGAGATATCTTGAGAGAGAGGAGAGAGGATACCATTAGTCCTCTAGATGATTAAAATTTACAGTAAATTTTGTGTGATACAAAGTACTTTAACTTCATTTATCCACTTGAGACTACATATCATCAGCATTCGAGATCGAGTCTACATATAAAAATAGCTGTATTTGTATATATCTAGAGAGAGATTAGAGGAGAGAGAGAGGAGACTTGAGCATAAATATTTCTTTTAGTTATATATACTTACAGTTATTATGTTTACCATACATGTAATCAGCGTCAATTTTTGATTTTGTTTAAAAAATATTATTATTTCTGGTAAAAAACTATATTAGTTGGTTAAGTGGTTAGGTTATGGAGAAAAGTTCAACGAGTGGGTAGATGAATAGTTTATAAGGAAAGAACGCTCGATATAATCATCATACGTTGGGAAAATGTCGATGCTGATAACTTTACCCTCAAACTCTAGTGGTGAAGAGTTTCCTGATAATGATAATAACAATTCCGAATTTACAGTGAGACTGTGTAAATATTTGTTTATCAATGGCGGTAAATGGGAGGTAGGTCTGCTAGATATGTCTTATTCTAATAATTGGAAGAATGTTACCGAAGGGAAAATATATCTAGAAAAGACTAATGTCTCTGGTAAAAGCGAAAAGTCCTTCATCTTAATCGGTAATGGAAGATATGATAGTATGGAGGAGTTGGAGGAGATTATACGAGAGGGAATGAGTGAAATAGATTTAGACAAAAAATTCACCATCTCCTACAACAAGATCACCAACACCACTCTACTAACTAACAGCGATCCTGATACTACCATAAGCTTTTCCAAAGATATAGAATATATTTTTGGATTTGAACCAAAAACTATGTATCCTCATGGTAGATACAATAATATCTCACCCCCTGATTTAAATTCCGGTTTAACATCTCTGTATGTTTATTCCAACATTGTTGATAATAGAATGGTAGGAGATACGAATGTACCTTTACTGAGAGTAGTTCCGGTTCAAGGAACGAAGAATAATGTTGTGTATCAAGAATTTAAAAATCTCACTATGTCGACGCTTCATCACTAAATAGTGATCTGATTCAAGTACTTATAACGAGTGACGACGGGCAACGAATACCATTTGATGGTGGAAAGGTTGTGTTGGCGGTTCACTTTAGAGAGAAACAATTATAATGAGTTTGGTACGATACACCCCTGAGGACTCAAAAGATTTTTTTGATGAGTACTACAAGATGCAAGCTGGAAATGGAATTGGAGTGTATAGTGGATGGCGGGTGATGCCTAATATGAGAGGAAATGGGCTCGGTAGTATTTTTTCAAGTATACTTAAATCCGCAGCACCAATGCTGAAAAGAGGAGCAATTAGTTTGGGGAAAAAAGCACTGTCTGTAGGTGAAAATGTAGCGCGTGATGTCATCGGTGGACAAAGCTTTGCAGCATCAGCAAAGAAGAGGGGGATGGCAGAGTTGAATGATCTGGGGGGAGATGTGCTCAATGCAGTCCGTCTAGATAGTATGAAAAGGAGAAAAACAAGAGGTGGAAAGAAGAGAAGAGGTGTTGGTAAACGCGGCATATTTTAATAGCAGCAAAATCCGGTATAAAGACAGCTGAGCTTGTTATTTATATTCATTAAGTGATAACGCTTCAAGCAATCATCACTCGCAAAAGATAACTAGCCTAAATGGAACAACAGGTAATAAGTTGGAAGGTTCTTCCTACAACATAAATCCATCGTTGGATGTATTTGCTACGGAACCAACAAACATATCGATAGAGAGATCGGAATATGTTGTCATCAGACCTGATAGGTTAGATCCTTATGGTAGTATTGAGTTAACCTTGTCAGGGAGCACTGAACATTACACAGATCTCTACAACTCGTTTCTGCAAGTTGAAGCCACGGTTGTTCAAGATGATGGAACCGATATTGCAGGTAATGATGATGATGCAGTTGTGTGGATGGGGGATTCAATGCATACATTATTCAGCGAGTTGAAAATGTCAATAGAAGGAACCACTGTTGAATACGCTAACAACTACGGTTTACGCTCCTACTTTTCACAACTACTCGAAAACAGTGCAGAAAGAAAGAAATATCAAGGTAAGATGGAAGGATGGATGAATGATGATTCAACTAACAAAGACGCTGCTGATCACAAAACTGCAGATAAGAAAAAGAGGAGAGCTCTAATCATAGGTGGAAAGACAATAGAATTAACTGGAAAACCTCATCTCGCATTATTTCAGCAAAAAAAACTAATAATTCAAGGTCCTAGTATGCAGCTGGAGTTTGAGCAGGCCTCCGGCAAACTAGCTTTGTTTGCTGCGGATGAAGCGCCTACAGGAGGAGCAAAAATTAGAATTGATAAATTTGAACTTCATCTTTGTAAAGTTAAGGTGAATCCTACAATACAAAACTCCCAGCTCAGTTTGGCGTTGGAAGGTCACAACTACATTTATTCAGTTGATCGAAAACGGATAAAACTATATGGAATTCGTGCTGGTGTTGCGCAGATTGACATCACTTTGGAAGAAAACAAACAAAAACCTAAACAAATTTATTTAGGTTTAGTTGATCACAACGCAATGAACGGACGTTTCGCCTTGAATCCATATAGAATGAAACACGCTAATGTTGATAGTATTGTATTGAGAGTTGGTGATTGTCCAATTGGAAGGAGATTTGAGCCAAATTATGCTAGAGGGATTTTTGGAAGAGAATATCATCAGTTTCTACACGCTACCGGAACTTTGCTTGATGGTGATAATCTCGGTATTACGAAAGAACAATACCTTGATGGTACTACACTTTATGGATTTGATTTGACTGGTGATTTTCTTAAAGAAGGATTTGGCTCTATGAAAAATGTCACAACAATTGTGGAAATTCGTTTTAGCACTAACACGGCTGATGGATTATCCCTGTTAGCATACTTTGTAAAAGACGGTGTGTTGGAGATGGACAGCATTATTCAATTAACTATCGCGGGAGACGCAGTGCTTTAAACAGAAAGTTAGAGATGAATACCATGCAAATTCGTCCGATCTTATCTTCAGACGTTTTATGTCAAAGCGTAGGGATTCACGTTGGAGCTAGAGAACAGTTCTGGAAGTAAATTTGCAATTTTCCAACAGGATCTTTTGTATTTAACACCCATTTTTCTCACCAACCTGGAGAGCATTGGTTGGCTGTGTACGCTAATGATTCAGAGGTGGATTTTTTCGACTCGTTTGGACGATCTGTTTCCTTTTACCCAGATGTAAATGAAATACCAAGTATTCATGGAGGATATGAAACAATACAAAGTAATGAAACACAACTACAACATTTTTTGTCCACTGTATGTGGCAATTATTGTGTATACTTTTGTTTACTGAGAAGTAGAGGGTGGAGTATGGATGAAATTGTTAGAAATTTACGAGACATAGGAAATAGTGAGATGAGAGATCACTCAATACGGAGATTTATCATACAGACTTATCCTAACTTCGAGTTCATACAAGATAATACAGTAGAAGGAATAGATGGAGTGCATATACAAGGAACTAATTTACTAAGTAAATTGTTAAAATAAATTATTATAATTGATTTTTATTTGTTATAACAAATAAAATGAATAAAATACAACTTATCTCATTATTTGTGCTAAACACTACAGAACCTATAAAAAACTATTATTTTGTAATGTTCCAAGCAAGAAGTAAATAAGATCTTCTCATTTTCTTCCTCAGGAGCGCTCTTTAGTTATATCTAAAAGACATAATAACTAATGACTCTATCATACATAGTTATATGAATTAATTCAACAAAAATACTTTGGAACCTACTTTAAATGGATATGAAACTTACCATCATAGAAGACGAGACATGTCCTTTGTGTTATCGAATAAGGTTTCGATGTGCTGTTCTGGGCAATTCTCTTTTTCATTTTCATCAAAGGAGGAGAGAAAGGTGTGTTGCAGCAAAGTATCAAACAGTTCTGAGGCTTGAATGAAAGCTTGAAGAAACGAGAGTAGAATGACATCGTAGGAAATCTTGTTGTTCGTAATTTGTCTTAGTCCTTTGAATACGATTACACCGCTTTTTTTCGCCACCACAGATGAAGCTATTTGAGCAGGGATGTTAATATCTAGAATCAATAGCTCTCCATTCACCATACATCTGTAATTAGCCACTATAATATCGGCAGTCTTGTTCCAACGAGTATCACATTTTCTTAGCATTCCAGGATTCTCATAAGCTATAGCACTTCCTGTCGGAAAATCGTGTAGGTGAGCAACACTGAAATAAGCCCGTATTTGTCTCATACTCTTGCCGTACAATGAGTTGAATGGATCGTTGATCTTTCGATTACATCCTTGAGATTCAGCGGTACGAAAAATCGCATCTCCTGTCTTTCCTTCTCCCATATAAATTAAAACAATTGGACGTGTTTGCTTAGCTTTATTAACAAGCAGTCCTATTTCGGTTGAAACATCACTCTTCACTCGAGTTCTCTTTTCATCCTTTCGATAGTTGTAAAAGATGACGCACTTTGATTCATCACGAAATTCAACAGACAACACCTCCATAACTGTTGGTACTGGTAGTTCGCAGATTTCCATGGACTCTTCAAGTTTTTCTAGACTATCTGGAGAGAGAGAGTTTATTAACCCGGCACTCTTGTAGGTGAGAGTGGTTAGTTCATTTATTCCGGCATCTTTAAACGATATTCTGGTGTGACGAAAAAGCGTTTCGTCTCCAACATCCGTCAAAACTAGTTTTATGCACTTCGAGCCAGTTTCAATATCATCTTTTGTCAAATCAATGAAAGATCGTTTCCTCATCGATGTTCTTTTTTGAAGACAGCTCGTTAGTAGGGAATGTGAATGAAGTAAAATCTTGTTGGGATTCTGGTTCATCAATCACCAATTGACTTTCTAGCATATCAAAGATAGGAGAAGGTGATGGGGAAATGGTTTGCTGGGGTCCTGCTTCTTCATTCATCGGTTGACTTCCTTCGTCTTGAGTATTCATTCTGAAAAAAAAACAAACATTTTGTTTTAATTTTTTGTAATTAATTTTTAAAGATCATAAAGATCATAAGCCTTCAGTTAGTTGTGTTAGCTAACAGAAAATAAATATTTTTACTCTTACCTTTATGAAGAAGGTGAGCTCCTAGTAGTTGCAATAGAAGGTTTAGTAGATGTTGCTTCTCCGCTAGCCGTTGTAGAACTGGATGCTTTCTGTGTGAAAACAGTGGCTCTTAAATAGGTAAAGTTGCACTGATTAAATCCTATGAATCAGCATTTTTTCACGCGAATACAAACCAACGCTTTTGCGGGAATAACTAATTTATTTTCACGCGAATGGAAACCGTTGCTTTCGCGGGAATAAAAATTTTAGTTTCACGCGAATACAAACCAATGCTTTTGCGGGAATAAAAAATTTATTTTCACGCGAATACAAACCAATGCTTTCGCGGGAATAAATAATTTATTTTCATGCGGATGGAAACCGTTGCTTTCGCGGGAATAACAAATTTATTTCCATGCGAATAGCAACCAATGTTTTTGCGGGAATAAATAATTTATTTTCATGCGAATGGAAACCGTTGCTTTCGCGGGAATAAAAATTTTATTTTCACGCGAATACAAACCAATGTTTTCGCGGGAATAAATAATTTATTTTCACGCGAATGTTAACCGTTGCTTTCGCGGGAAAAAGAACTTCATTTTTACGCGAATACAGACCAATGTTTTTGCGGGAATAAATAGTTTATTTTCACGCGAATGGAAACCGTTGCTTTCGCGGGAATAAACATTTTGTTTTCACGCGAATACAAACTAATGCTTTCGCGGGAATAAATAATTTATTTTCACGCGAATAAAAACTGTTGCTTTTGCTGGAATAGAACAATTATTTTCCCGCAAATACAAGCCGTTGCTTTCGCGGGAATAAAAGATTTATTTTCACACGAATAAAAAGGAATTTTTCACGCGAATAACACTATTATGATAGAGTTTTTGCGTGAGTGTTTTTAATTGTTACAAGCTAAATGAGTAGGAGTGGCTTATAGTATATAAGAACAGCTCTCTCTGCATAGAAATCATTCTCCCCAGCAATAACCTCAGGAGCATCAACTACTACAACTGATTTCTTGGTGATAAGGTAAGAATTAATAAAAAAAACTATTTAATAGAACTTGAAATGTAATCATCCTATACTAATACATAATATTTTATTTTAGTTCATTATGAGTTCAAAAAGATATACAATAAAAGGTTACCTCCCGAAGACATATCATAGCTATATTAAAGAAAATGTTGAAGTACAGGAAAAGGCGAAATATTCATTGACAATACAGGCTGTGGCATTCTGTATAACACAGCATCTACTAACTTTAGCATCGTTATATGGACAGCTGTCGCCAATACAATACCGACCACGTACATTACACCGGAATGATGACAATCAAGAAACATTATCATGTCTAACAATTCAAAACAATTTTGAGACAGTTTTGAAAATGTCTAAAATCGTGAATATAAACGATTTTTTAAAAAAAATTAAAAAAGAGGCATGGGATCAAGATCTCACCCAAAGTTTAGTTAAAGCTGAATGGACTCAAGAACTACTATGTGAGTTTAAGACCAATGTTTTACGTTATATTCAAACAGATGAATGTATCACTTCATCCATTTTTTCATTTGAGTCTATGTTAGAGCTTTATCAAGTATATAATCTTTAATATACACTCCTTGTATAATAGATATACACAATCATACAATGTTTTATTTCCATTCAATGTAGACATGAATGGGTTCATAAATATATATATTTATATATAGCTATCAAAAAATTATCAAAACATAAATGCTATACATTCAAAATCTAGAAGCCATATAAGTTCAAATTAGGTAAAGAAATAATCAAAACTCAAATGCCACTTAAATGCCACTCAAATGCCACTCAAATGCCCCTCAAATGAAATACAATATAACCTCGGCGAATTCATTCAACGCCGTAACCCATTGCCTCAACCCCGAGATCTAATCCACAAAAAAACACTTGGTAGGGAGATCTGCTCATATATTACTACTACTTTGCAAGGCACCCAGAAGTGGGGTCGGAGCTTATCAGTCAATATTGCTGATTCATGATGGTGCAATGAGTAGCTCTAGTTGTTGGTCCTTATGGCTGTGGTCCTTGGCTTTGGTTTTGTCTGAGGACAGCTAAGCTGCAAAGTCGGGATCCTGCATCTTTGGTATCAATTTAGGCTCTCAGGCTATAGTGGTTCTTCCCTCACCGACCCGGTATAGGGCCGGTAGTGGCACTGCAGGGACGGTAGTGCATGCTGCAGGGCCGGCAGTGTGTGCTGCAGGGCCGGCAGTGTGTGCTGCAGGGCCGGTGGTACCTCTGCAGGGCCGGCAGTGAATACTGCAGGGCCAGTAGTAAATACCGCAGGGCCGGTAGTGTTTCTACCGGCTTACTTGCTTGTGTTCTGGCTGTGCCAGGCTCAGTTTAGGCGTGCCTGACACCCAGTAGTTGTCAGGGTGACCTTGCGCAAAGATAGCGGTCACAAAAATCCACCACAATATCGCATTATCATTTATTTTGTCCAACAAAACTCTGTTCTATGGAGTAATTTTGTGTATAGTTTTTTATATTGGATATTGTTGTAGTCTCACCATTGCAATGGTCAATATTGCAACGTTTGCAATATGAGCTACAATATGGATTCTGAAGGCGTGAGAACTAAGTAATAACACATCTAATTTTTTATTTACACATATCAGCGGAAACTTTGTATCAAATATTTATCACAACTACTAACAAGAAGAAGCATATGACAAACTATATAGGAAGGCAGCATTGCTGAGCAGTCCAACTAACGGATTTTAGGTTCCGATTTTACTAGAGATGTGGATTTGGGCTCCTCGACTGTCAATTATTATTTACTCTTGGATTAAAAATGGCTTCTGAAGTAAACACAAGGGCGTGACCACTGTTATCTGTATGTCTGAGTTTGCCGATCCAACTGCAAAAGAGAAAATTTTCTTTTATAAACTTGACCGAGAAGTATGAAGCATGGTGCTACTTCACAAATATGAAAATTATCGAGTTATACAAACCGACATCAGCTTCTACTTTTACGGATATATTAAACACTCATACCTGTTCTCAGTGTCATATTGTAAAGCTTTATTCACTCTGATGAGTCTACGATAGCTGTCAATGGTAAGCTACAACTTACCAGGTAGATCACCTGCACTTGTATACATGGTAGATCCAATGAACTCAGCATCTGATGCAATGGATTGGCATACCTGAGTTGTAATGTTATTAATCTAACAGACTGGAAGAAAGATCGATTTGTGAACCAGAATGCAGCACAATTAACTAATCTTTATATGTTGAAGTAAAGCCAAACAAAACAAGGTTGGTGTACAGACAATGCTGAAAAGATAAGCTGCTATTGGAATCAGTACCATTGAACATCAGAAAATCCTAGACTGAGGGACTTAGCTCCCACACTTTTCTTTTTGCAATAAACTTCCACTAATTAAGGGAGAATTCCGGTCCGTTTTGATTTCTATAACATCAACTGCATCAACTTTCTCTAGGAAGACTTTGTCGCTGACCTTAACCTGAATGTAAGGGTCAGAGTCATGACATCGTGCAGATATGTATGCAAGTAGCCAACTCCTGCTTTTTCATCTACTAAGGAATATCACTTCATAGCTGCATTACATGTGAGCAACATGTGTGATAGAATGTTGTTATTTCTGCCTGAGGCACCTACACACAAAATAAAGCGTATTAATTGGCCAGGGAATCCAACTATCAGTGGAGCAATAAGAGTTCTTGGAGCAGTCACTATAACAGTAAGATCTCTTTTGCAATTTGCTACTCAGATACTCCGTGTACCAGGCAAGTCATCTCAATAGCAAAGAAATAAAAAGTATAAGTGACACCATTTTATGTGTCCTATGTTAGATGTCTGTCCAGAGCTACAGTATCGGGTTAGCTAAAAAAATACGCCATTTCAGTTTGCGGCTGTGCCTGTAAATAAACACTGTATTGAGAAAAAAAAGCTAGCATGGCTGTGAAACCCACAGCTAGCAGACGTTTTATACAAGGATTAGTTTGGTGGCACTTTCTTGTATATTGTGTGTAGTTTAGCAGCTTGTGACTCAGATACTCGGCATTAAAACCCAGAATTTCAATTTTTGCTCACCAAAGAAGTGCTGCATCGTTGTGTCAACAATCATACATCAAGAGTTGAAAACTGCCAATGCATTTTTGTGTTTACCAGCTTACAATGTATACATCTGCTTTGAAGGGATGAAGTAAACTAGTTGCGGGTTGCATTATTCAAATGCGAGCACGAAGCAAGCTTCACATCAACCAAAAGTTTTGACTCCTGTGGGACTCGAACCTACAGCCTCCGAATATCAGTTCACCATTAGAAGTCCGACGCGCCATCCACTGCGCCACGGAGCCAGATATACCAATTGGGACAAAGGACATTAAATAACCACTCTGGCTACAGTTTCTTCTAGCTCTGCCAAAGTCCATTTATTGCATTCTGTCAAAACTTTTTTGAAGTATATAGTGTGTATCAATACATCTAGATCATTGGAGATGGAATGGCCACAGGTTACTGCTATGAAAGAGTTCCTCAGCCTACAATTGTTGGTGAGCTCTCAGCTCGGGCGTATAACTCGGTGCTTTCAAGTCTATACATTCAATTGTCTCATGCAATCCAGGAGCAATGGTAGCAGTGGCAACAAGTGGCAAAGCACGTGGAATTTGACAGATGGCAAAGAATTAGAGTCAAACTTGACATTTTATAGGTTGAGCCACAGGGAGCTTAGGAAGCAGTTGACCTACTTTGAGAGTAGACCAATCAAGAATGCAATGTTGTGATAGATTTTCATGTCAAATGGAAGTGCCCAGATGTATTAGTCTTATTTCTGGCATCACTACATAGCTATTGGATGGCCAGAACAATAATAATTAATTACACTATCAATCAGGCATGTACCCTGTATTGGACCCACACTGACTGTGCACAGCTCATTACCAACCCTTTGGGTGCCATACCGGGTCGGCAGGATGTGAGTCACATTAGCCTGGGACTTGAAGACATCCACTGCATACCTACCCGTACTTATGAGAAAAATTGAGGAACTAAACCTACAAAGCCTAAGACACTTACCATAGGAAGTTGAAGCGCTTGTGACTGGCTACAGAGTCTATAGCTCATCCTACTACTTCTTGGTGCCACTTACCTTTGAGCCCATACATCTTACCTTATTTTTTGACTATATATGCATGTCTATTCATTATCATAGGATTTACTCAAGTGCTATTGGTTATTGCGGCGTTTGTTTCCTTCGCTTTGCCTATAAAAAGCAGAGCCTGCACCATATCTATTCAGTCTGCAATGTAGCATTGTATTGTTACTTTTACACACTTGTCTTCTTGGTGGAATCAATGCATGTTATTCTTAAGCTCTGTGTTATGCTTCTGAGCCGAGGGCTCTGTACTAGTTGAGGAGTCGGCTATACTTTTTTCCTTCTGATTCTGTGTAAACCAAAATGTTGATGCGTCTAGAAGAAAGGCAACTGGTAGCAGCCTATCGCCAGACACTACTGACTTCTCTGTGCCGGCCAACTAGGATATGATGGACTACAGGCATGCAGCTAGTGTTTTACACCCCCAAAATCCACTATAATATACATTGATGAGCAAATGGTATAACAAGATGTACATACCGTCTAAAAACATAAGCATATAGTTACACCTAGATGATGCCCAGAAGTAGAGGGTGGAGCGAGTAGTCACATTTGCATTTCTTGAGTCCAAATTTGTTAGACTTTTATGAGCCTTTGGTCTTTGTATCTTGACATCTGAAGGCATCTAAGGTGTGGATAGGTGGTACTAGGGCCCTTAGGCTATGTGTTGCTCATCTCGCTCTGGCAAACATTGTGGTGCCAGCCCGGGATACAACCCCCAGGGCTGGTACTGTGACGGTACTGTGCCGGTAGTCTGCCAGTCATTTGCCAGTAGTTTGCCGGTATAAGTCAATCAGTGTTTTACTTGGTGTCAACTTTGCTGGCCCATTTATACGCAGCCTGTGTTAGTTCTCACCATAGGTTCATCTGATGCCAAAAAGCTATCAGAGGCACCTCTCTGAGACACTGGCCGCATCAGAGTTCAACTAGAGTTTACCACAACATCGCATGTATTGCAATATAGCATATGACATGAAGTACTTTTGATTACACACACAGTGTGTCATCATCACATACTTTATTTCTTTTGTGTAATTATTTTACCTGTATCACTAGGCAAGAGTCTGCTCTGTTTAATGCTCTAATAGCAGGTAGTGTGGCCGAGTGGTCTGAGGCGCTGGTTTACGCCACCAGTCTCTTCGGAGGCGCGGGTTCAAATCCCATTACTGCCAGATACCCTTTGCTAATGTAAACCAAACTACAACAGGAAATCTAATACAAAATAAGCGTTCGGCTAAAACAAACAAATTTGGACATTGTGATACAGTAAACACATGCGGAAGTAAATTGACACAAAATCAATCATGTCGAATGCATAATATTAACAAAAACCTAAGAAACTTTCGAGTTTTTCATAATTGCGTCTATTAGTGAGAAGAATTGGCAAATACTTCAAGGTTGCCAAGAATCATCTGTTTTCTACAAAGCATTGCTGAAAAAGTCAAATAAACACTTCCAAAAGTTGAAGAAACATATTGATTCATTGCGTGTGGATTGCTGTTGTTTCAATGACATCTAATCTAAATGTAGATCTAACAGCTGGTAAGACAACACGGTTGACCACTAGGTTTGTGTGAACTGACCTAATGTGACACACAGGACGTCCACTGTCCATGGCCACTATATAACACTAAGGTAACAAAGCATGAAAGGAAACATACAATCTGTTAAGAACCCCAAATCAATAGAGATCTGTACAAACTCATTGTAAGTCTATTGAGTTGGGAAGAAAACTCCTGATTTAGATAGACGACTCATGAGTTGGACTGAGATAGAGGTATTGTCAGCACAAATTATTTTCTTTCACTTTGTATGTGACCATATCCTGTAGAAGCTAATAAATTTTAATTGCAAACTACAAAATACCTACTCGCTTCAAAAAGACGAACAAGTTTGTATTTACTAGAGCTTTGGAATTAACATCTTTCATTGAATGAAAAACCAGAAAACAATAGGATTTCCGGAGATTTTGGGTGAAAATTGACCATGATGGCGTAAAAGTAGGTTTCAATAAAACAAGTAACTCCAGTGCTACAGCGTTTAACTCTGTTGACTATGTGGATAAAAATGTCGAATGAAATATTGCTGTTGGAGTACCAATAAAAACTACTGTGATAGCAACTGTGATTTCTACTGAGTATCACTTTGTGTTTTTGTAATCTATTGCATCATCATTTTACATTGGGAGCTCTTTATACAGCTTTCAGTAACCAGTAAATGTTTCACATCAGGTGATTATATTTCTATTCGGCACCTGCCGGACAGTAAGAGTACAGCATAGACCCCTCCAGTGAAGGAGCAAATAGTTCTATGTACAACCACATCTAACTGCGATGTCTATTATCAAGTCACTCAAAGCTGCCAGAAAGGACTACTCTTTCCCCACCATCACAGCTACAGAGAAAACCACACCATCTCAGACTGGTAGAAACATTTTTACTTTCACTGTCATAAGAAATTAATTCTGTCCTTAGTTCCAAACATTTTGAATTTCGAAAATGGATGCGATGCATTTTTCTATATCATATTAAATGTAGGTGTGGAACTTCTCAGTTCCATGTAAATATATTATTTATGGTAATTTCCTTTCCAAACAACCAGGGCTGTTAAGCTTTCATTCTCCAAGTGATAGGCAAAAGTAGATTGCTGTTGCTGTCCGGATACGTTTTTGATGTTGCACTACATGTGCAGCTGTCACTCTCTGTTTGTATGAGCTTTCTATCTCTCTCTCTCACCTGCAGGGTTCAGACTTGATAAGCTCTGCAGTGAGTCTAACAGCGCAAGCAGCTGTTTGGGGCAATCTGCCTTGAGCCCATTTCATCACGTTCTCAGTCACCTTTGTTGACAACCTTTTCAGATAAATGCAATGAGCAGCTCTCAATAAACAAAAACAATTTTATGATTCACATCAAAAAGTGTACACTCCAGGTAGGACCCACCAGGGATCCTGGGGTTAACACCCCCATGCTCTGTCAGCTTAGCTACTCAGGTGTGCTATATAATGCATTGAAGTTTTATGGAATCCAAGCACATAAAAATAATGATCACTTTGAAATTAGGATTTGAGTTTTAAAAAACAGCTGAAAAATGGTAGCTGTTACACTATGCCATTTGAGTTGGCTCATAATACCGTTAGTGTTTCCTGTGAATTCGTATCAAACTTTTAAGGTTAATATGCACTATATACAGCAAAAAGCTACTTATTTCCTGTGTCACCAAACAATCTGGCAGGTTGTCTACCTGTAGAAATTTTAAAAACTTGAAACACTTAATATGGGTTTATCATTATTACTAAGCAAAGTTTCAATTTGACTATGCCTTGTTTTCATGTGAATGTTGAACACTCTACTAAAAAGTATGCGCCCAAGGTGGGGCTCGAACCCACGACCCTGGGATTAAGAGTCCCATGCTCTACCGACTGAGCTACCCGGGCTTATGGGATCATTCAGAAATGATGCTGATGAGTTTATAATGTTTTTTGATGTACACGATGAAAAAAGTTGTGGTTAACAGGCACTTTTGATAATGACCTGCAATGTTTTTCTTTATTATTTGATTGTTTATTTTGACCTGATGAAACTTGTAGTCATAGTAATGGATTCCTAGTAGTTCCTGATTGTGTAAGTCAGTAGGTAAGTAGTCTAGTTGATTGAGGGACCTAACATCGGAAATCATGGTTGGTTGACTGTTTATCCTGGTCCGAGACAATTCAAGCGGACAATGAGACAAAATTGATGTTGTTTAGAAAGGACAATTGATCAATCTAGTTTTTGAAATTTGTTTTTGAAAATTACATGATTTGCTTTCTTGAAATTTATCTGGGTTTTTGTTCGCGAAACATTAAATATTCCTTTTAATTCGAAATACTACATGGAGAGCAATAGTTTTGTGCTCTGGTTTTGAAACAGATTGGCTACATTAGTTAATGAAGATGCGCCATTGTTATGAATTACTTGTTTGCTTGTTTGTTTCAGCTGTGCCTCGTGGGCAACCCTAAAGACGGGTCTCATAAGCAGAGCTTGTGTGAGCAGCACCCTATACCCATGCCCGCCGTTACACCGGCTACTCTTCCGAAAAAGCAGAGGGGGATCTTTTACTAGCATGACTCCATAGTTATTATGGAGAGTGCAATCAAACTAGGGACCACGTTATTTTTATGCCCATATCCGACCAGGCAGAGCATATAGGAAGCCAAATATCTCGCTCACAGATAACCGTGCTGGGAATCGAACCCCAGATCCAGGATTAAAGTGCAAGCACTTTAACCACTAGACCACACGTGCCTTCAGCGCTGTAAGATCTATGTGAACGGTGCATCATCAGTATTACACACCTCGTACCTATATATTGCTCAAGAATTGTTAGTTGTGCATTTCATAGGTTTAAAGTAATAATATAATAGGTAATTATTATGAACACCACCAAGTGTACCAGTCATGTGGTGTTCTGTGGTATGTAACAAATAATTCACAGTTGTTTACTTTTGTTTCATCTTCAAACTTTCAGGGAAACTAGTTCTTTTTCATTGTTACATTATAATAAATTTTCTAATGTCTGTTGAGGTGATTTGTAATTGTTAATAATTACAACTAGTATAGCAAAACTTTGCATGAAAGAAGACGATTTAATATCAAAAAAAGAAGTAAAGTTGGCTCCTAATAGCAACACACATTAACTAAGTCTTACCTGCTAAAGGACTCCTGGCCTTAAAACATTTGGTTATCCAGGTGTGAGATATAACTTCTATCAGAGCTCCTGTGATAATATGTAGTAATGTTGTTGGTGCAAGTAAAACTGGGATAGTTTGGGTCAAGTCACAGCAATTGAGGGGCAAACTCACCTGCAAAGATATAAGAGACACTGAAGCTCAAAGTTATATCAATATGTTAGGGAGAGGAGAACCTGAAACTGAAAAAAAGGTGAAACTGAGTTGATTTTTGTAGCATTTTAGCTGTCAGACTTAGACTTGTATCAACATTACCCCCAATTATCACCAGATAAAAAACATCCACAACCCGTTGTAAAGAGTAGCACTCTTTTCAGGCTTCTTTTCACAGCTCTGGTGTGTCTATTCAATTTGATGAACCAACAGAAAAATAAATGATGGTAGTTGATATTTTTAGATAGTTGCAAAAGAAACCAAACGTACCATTCTAAATATTACTTAAACTTGGATCAACGAGCACTCTCGAAGTGTGCCTCAACCAGACAACTTTGGGATTAAGAGTCGCCCGCTCTACCAACTGAGCCTCTCAAGCTGAATGTAAATGGTAAGGAATGATAATGAGAATGTAAATGTGAATAATAAATGGGAATATAATAGCAATAGATGTTATTGTATGTTTGCTTGTTACATATAACATCATTGTAGGGTGCCAACTGAGTATTTAATTAACCATGATGTAAGTATGACTAATTGTAGAGACACCGAGGCAGCGACTGCTACATCGGACTTCTTACTTATCTGATTTTATTGGTACAAGTAGCTAATAATTGTTTTGGTATGGACTCTTCTAGTGGCAGGGCGTACTTTCAAAAGCTACTTACATATGATCTGGAAAACTGACACTCATACTACTTTGCAAGGAATGGTGGATCTGTAGTTTCTAGCTTATTCAAAGTTACATAACTCAAACTTAGTGAATTAGTGAATTAGTTGCTTAAGTAAACTTGCTCAGATCTTAAGGTGAGCTGGACTACAATGCTTTAGATTCGGATTCATTTCCCTTGTCAATTTTGTGCCTGGGGCTTGATCGAAATATTTCGCTTCTTTTAGGCAAATTAAAACCAGTTTAAAATATTTTATTCATTTGTATATTATTACATGGCTTGTATATAAACCCGGGGCAACTGTTTACTTTCATGTGGTGTGTTTTGTGGAAAGGCACTTGGGTTTGTATTTTTGCGGCTATATATGATTGAAATTTACGACATGATCAGCAGCTCCAGTTACTCTTCATTCCAACTCATAAATCTTTCGCCTTTTACTAAAGATTTCCGTGGAGAGGAACATTATAATGAGTCTGTAATTGATCTACCGTTGTTGTGGTGAGGGGCACGATGGTGAGATGGTAGTTACTAGGATGGTTGTTGCTGCAGTTGAATGCAGTCAGAGACTAGTACAGGCACTGGTTTCAGGCATCGCTCTTACTGGAGGAGTGGCTTTCATTCCATCTCTGTCAATTATTTTTAAGCTTGGTGGAAATTTTTTTCCTAAATATGCACCTGAGTGTGACCACTGTAATGTGTGTGCTGGAGTTTGCCGATCAAATTCTTCCTTCTTCCAGAAAAGAGAACATGCTATTTTCCAAATTTGATCAATTAGTATAGCAAGAACTTTACTCCCCAAGTGATTGTACTCTAGTTCTTCTGTATTGTTATTTTACAGGTCCTTGATTGTTGGCTCTACTGACCAAGTAAGAACTTTACTCCAGAAGTGATTGAATTCTGGCTCTCCTTATCAGGTTAGATTTGACCCCTGAGATGATTAAAATGAAGAAAAGCGTTGAAATTTATAGTATGATTACCTAATAACAAGTGGCAGTATCAATGATTGCGTAAGCATACAATATTACTGTCCCTGAACAGGCTATTAGTTTCCTGCTTCAATCATCAACAAAGAGAGCACATTAGGATGATGGAGTCTTACATAGATTTTTCATAACCTTAATTGAATCATATCACCGAAGCAGGTACCTAAGTTGTATCATGAATACACAATTGTTTGTGTATTGGCTTTTAAAATACCAAGCTGAATAACTTATGTTGATCGTTGTTTAGTAATCTATTGAGTTTTTTCTGTTACATTGAAAGCTTTGGAACATAACTGACTGCAAATAAAACTGATTATTATTATATCCCTACATTTCAGAACTGTCAGCAACTAGAGATGTGGTTCTTGAAACAAAAGTTGAATATACAGGAAGTCAAGAGCTCACAGGTGATTAACAAACAGCCGTGATGGTGCCCGCTTTTAAGCTTTAACTCCCCAAACTTTGTTGCATTTGGTTTAGTTTTAATTTAGGCATACCTGGTCTTTGTGAAATGATGCCTAATGACATCACTTTTGTTTTAGGAACTAAAGATCAGAATCGGACTTCATCTCCCAGCTTCAACTTGGATTGAACTGAGTGAACCCCAGTGGATCTTTGTCATAATGGACTTTACTATACTGTTCGTCATTCAATCAAGCCAGTTGTTATTTTCAGCGATATTTCCTTCTATATTCTTAAATAGATTTACATTGTTATGTCCGTATTTACTTTTCAATGGTCCTGTGCCGATCTCAGCTTCATTGCGCAATACAAGTTGCCATCACATTTTGAAATAAGCTTTGTCATTTTCTTCAAGCTAGATCCCATACAAAAGAGTCAACTCCAAGTTAACTCGCTTCCAATAGTCAATCGTTCTCTGAGGAGAAACAGTACAGACCCAGCACTCAATGAAGATAAATATTGATTCTAACTTTAATCAATAACTCGACTAGCCACGCTCCAATTGATAATCATCGCGCGATTAAAAATCCACATATACAGTGATTAGGAATGCTCTTGTTTTTAATCCGTGCTAGACTAACTTGATCCAAACTTCAATCCCAACGTGACTGAGTGTGTTTGCACAACGAAAAAATGCATCTGTCTCGTTATTTGTTGCCCTACGATCACAGTGACTATATGAATATGATTTATCTCCAGGGTGAGCTTGCATATGAGATTGTAAATGTAATCCATATGCAGTTTTGTGATCACATTCAGTGCAGGCATATATTTTCTCTCCAGTTTGAGCTCTCTTATGCCGGTGTAGAGCAGCCCTATAGTCACTTTGAGTACAGGAAAATGATTTCTCTGCAGTAAAAGTTCTTTAGTTGACTATAGCTATTGGATGGTAGCTACATTGCTTACACCTCTGAGAAGACTTTTAATGCACCAAAAGCTCACATTCATCACTTGCACATAAAGTTACACATCTGAAACCGAAAGAAGCTTGGAGCATCATTTATTGGTGAAACATAAGTCATTTTTTGTAGCTAAAACCAAAAGCATGAGTAGTTATGAATCTTTAGGGACAGACTAAGTGACCAACGCCACTGAATAGTTCACAAACGTAGGAGTAAACATGAATATAAGAATTTAACCGAAACATTATGCTGAGAAACTTAAACTTTCAGCGGTAAGTAGCTTTGCAAACTAAGGGTTGAAATTTTTTGCCATGCTTTTCAGTTTGAATCAATATAACTAATCCCAAAAGTAAACAGACAATGAAAACAAATTTTATCTGTTAATGGGGTGATGGTTATGCTCATTCAAGTCATTAAAATATTTTTGCCGCCGAGCTGATACAAATCATATGCAGGAAAAACATACCATGAACAAAATGAATAACAAAAAATGAAACAATTGTGTTCTCTTGTAATTTTCCATAGCATTCGTCATCTCTTCGTAAACATGACGCATCAAGGATGCATTGGGACGCATCTTTCCCATAGAACTTCTATTGCAGTTTTAACACGTTTAAGGGCAGATAAGCTTTTGTTACTGGTGGCATTGGCGGCATTGGCGGCATTGGTGGCATTGGTGGCATTGGTGGCATAGATTAACTTCGTAACTTCTTCTACTAGTGTTAGAAAGGCGCGATTTGGGCGAGATTTCAGCCGGCTTGCTAATTAAAATACTGAGACTGACTTCGACTTGCTACCCATCAAACTGTGCAGCAAAGAGAGCTCATTTTTCAAATTGGTAATATTGAAGTCCTCTGCATACAACTCAACTAACTTGATGGGAATACTGCAATCTCTGCCGGCTATTGCATCTTTCAGCAAACTGACCAGAGAAGCATAAGTTTGGTGTTCTCGTGATCAGACCTCTCCTCTAATATAGCAATAGTGGTGTTAATGGCTGCACAATAGTCACTCTTGACTGCATGTTCATTAGCTTCTTCATAACTGTATGTTCTGCTTGCACCTTTTTTAAATCGCTCTGTACATCGATGCTTCCTGTAGGGGGGCAGCTCCTGGACTCACAATTTTAAATATTAATCATTATTAAAGAAAGTTCAAATCTTTTAAATAGTTGCTGAAAGTTAATTATTAAACTGTAACCAGCTTTCGCCTTTTTCTGGCTATCACCAACTATTCTCCTTGGAAAAACAACGGTCTTTGGTGGTAAAAACTGCTCTATGACCACACTAGACTGGTAAGAACTCGCTTTTGTAGCGGTAGAACATAAACCTCCATCAACACCATCTCCTCCATTGGTAGTGGTAAGCAAATACTGTTCTACGGTAATACATTAGCTGATTATTTAGCAGCAAGAATATTCAAATGTCTAGCAACACGAAAGATGGATTGAGATCAGGTGATCACATCATCACATAATACAAAACAACATAAAGAACATGCATCAGTGAACTAGGTACTACAAGACAGCCATGCAAAAGCTTGCAGCATTTTTCATACCGATATCCGGCTCGGCAGACTTATTATTGAAAACAATAAGAAATGGTCAGAAATCTTTAGAAATAAAGAAGCACTGGCAAAATTATTTAAAGGTTAACACAGCATCATGCTTTTTCACTATAATTTTCCAGAATAATTAACAAATGGTTATTACACAGTAAAATTGTAAATAGTTTCACCAGTAGGAGGCAAAACCATTTAAACTTTTTCATCCAGCTTCTTAATTGTCATCGTCTGCAACAACCTATCACTGAGATGAAAATTTTGCTTATTATTTTCTAACAATTAATGATAGTAACCGTATGAAAAAATGAATATTATAAATACAATAATCATTTGTGAAAATAATAAGACTAATCAATGATTGTACACTTATTTTTACTCGCTACTGATGGTGTTTTTTATGGCCACATTTTATTTTTCATTAAAACTGCACAACAACTAAGAATGGTATGTAAAGGCATTATCACAAAGTGTATCCGATCATCTGTTCAATAGTTAGCAACTAAAGAAAAGGTTCATTATGAAAAACAAGAAATGCTGGTAGTATTAACTGATACCAAAAATATTAACAGCTAATCAAATAACATTGTCATTAGTTTTATTATAATAAACGTCAAACAAATAATAACAATATTGCTTTTTATTAAATAAAACTGGATTGGGTAGTAGCAGTAGTAGAAGTAGTGCCAGTCGTAGCGGTAATGTTAGTGGTAGTGATAGTTCTATTGGTAGTGACAGTGGCAGCGGCAGGAGCAGCGGCAGTGGCAGTGGCAGTGGCAGTGGCAGTGGCAGTGGCAGTGGCAGTGGCAGTGGCAAGGGCAGGGGCAGTGGCAGTGTCAGGGGCAGTGGCAGTGGCAGTGGCAGTGGCAGTGGCAGGGGCAGGGGCAGGGGCAGGGGCAGTGGCAGTGGCAGTGGCAGTGGCAGTGGCAGTGGCAGTGGCAGTGGCAGTGGCAGTGGCAGTGGCAGGGGCAGTGGCAGTGGCAGGGGCAGTGACAGTGGCAGTGGCAGGGGCAGGGGCAGGGGCAGTGGCAGTGGCAGTGGCAGTGGCAGGGGCAGGGGCAGTGGCAGTGGCAGGGGCAGTGGCAGGGGCAGCGGCATTGGCAGCAGCAGAGGCAGTGGCAATGGCAGTGACAGTTGCAGTGGTTGTAGTAGTGAACCTTTTATCAGTAACAGGCTAAAGTAATCATAATTATTATTATAACAAATGATAATAGGAAAAAATTTATCATTAGTTGTTGCACACTTGAAACCAATGACGCATCATGCCATTACATTCTTGTGAAAGATAAATGCCTAAAGTCATGTTATACATATCATTTGAAGAAAGTTGTCAGTTTTTGGCTCATTTTCTGTTTTCTTAGCAAGTTCAGAGAGTTGTTATTGACATTGATTATCTAATGAATTTGACAGAAAGCTAGCACAGAACCACATTAATCTCTAAAGTTTAGCCAGCGTATTATAGGGTTATGTAATCATCAAGCAATCAAATGAACTTGAGCAATGCAATGAGTTGGGAGAAAGCCCCGCTTTGCATACTGAAAGGCATCCCATAAAAGCTGTTCCTGGACTAACTCCCTTATTAAACTCATAAACAAGCCAATGTTGAAGTTCACCAGTTCTATAATGACACTCATTAACAGATTAAACTTGCCCGCTAGCTAGGTGGGGTGGCTAAATATGTCAAGGAATAGAGCTGTTTGACTTTATCTTAATCCGTAAATAAACGCAGTGCCCCTTTAATTGCAATCAATTTTGAGCTAAAGTTTTAAGGAATGTAAAAATTAATAATGGGAAACATTTGCTGAACTTGAAAAATCAGGTGAGTTGTTACAAACTAAACACTAATAAAGAGGATTGTTCAAAAGTCAACTGTCAAGGCTTAGTTGAGAATTTAAACAATTTGATTAATCGCTTAACACATAGATTTAAAAACTGTAATTTGTCACTTTGAAAATACTGAACGTTTCAGCAAGAGCTTAGATTCCATCTCAAAAAATGGTCCGATGCCATTTTCAACTTGTAGAATTTGCAATAAAAAAATTGGAAACCTTTTTTTCATATACCAGACTCGAGGGTATCAATCAACTTTTAGGCATTTATTACGCATTCATTGAAAATGACTGCATAATGGCATCAGGTGGAAACGCCTGATAGTAGTTGGAAAGGATAGCTATTGACTCGATAAATAGGTACTCAGTTCTATAGACAATACACAGGGATTGTCTTGTGGAGAACGATGTTATCAATGCGCAGATACAAAAAGTTTCAGTATCGCTGTTGTGTTTAAAAGAAAACACAAAAAAGTTGATTGCATTGATAGTAGCAGGAGGACTTTGTAAGCATGACATGAGTTAATGACATAACTCATGCTCTACTTACTGAGTACACATATCATTCCTGAGTGTTTGGTGCGCAGAAATAATATTAGATTTGTAAGTATAACTTGCCTACACAAAGCTGAGCTTTATATGCAACATTTTATCTTTAAAATCTGTCTAATAGTATGGATAGACTGCGGTCATAGTGTTTCTCTTTTTATTATTGCTTGATATTCTCAGTCTCTGTTTTGAAAGAAGGAGCCTGCTAGACAGTGGTTATCAAATGATTGGCAGTGTCCAACACAAAAAAGATAAACTCACATCTCAAGGCTGTTTGTGAAGTTGCACAAAGAATTTGAATAAACCTGGAATGCTGAATGCTGGAAGACTGGTTGGCATTTGTATAAAGGTGGTGGTGTTTGTGTTCGGGCAACTATGCAGCGGTTACTCGATGATGGCAACTAGGAACTAGTAAAGGTTTAGAAGCGCATCAGTATAATTGGTGGTGTTAAACTGGTAGAGCTTGGCAAGATACTAAACATATGCATTAAGGTCAAGGTCAATCTGTATTTTTGAGAAATGTTCTGCATTGTCGGTTTGCTAACAGTTAGTGATGGAACGAGTCTATCAAAGCAGCTGGACTCATGGATTTGCTAGGGTCGAGCTTGTTGGCTGAGCTCACCAGCCAATCAACCTATATGTAACTGAGCTGTGATCAGCAGTAGATTTATCCACTCTGGTTACCAGATATAGTAAACATAGTGAAACTCTCAGCCCTTTGTTATTGCAGTGATGTCAATGTGTGGGTGCGCCAATAGAAGAGTTGAGTTTATGGTCTAAATGGAGCGTACACGATCCCTCAAATGGATTGCTCTGTAGTCTGTAACACTATATAATTAACTGCGAACGGATAAATTGTAGCCCAAGCTCACCTATAACCATTAACATAAGCACAGATAGATGTGCTCTATAGCTTATAATGGCAATAGAGAGAAGCAACTTCTTTGCACAGTCCACAAGCTAAGCTTCAATTTTTTGCTCAGAAGTGAAAATGATAATAATAATAACCCACTCGGAAAACAAGTGAGATATTGAATGTTTCTCTGCCAGAGATGCAAAGTATTCCAAATTCGGTCTCTGCCAAACTGACTTTAGTAATGTGAATGACTTGACTACTGAACTAAAAACAATCCTACTACAAACACCCCTAATCAACAAAAAGGCATCCAATCGTCTCACTATCTAGACTACTGGGAAGATCATCTCAGCAGCAACGGCAGCAAACACATTATTATTCTGTTAGTTTATTTTTTTGCAAAAAATTGAAAAAAATGTTGGACAGGTTTTTCAACCAAGACCATACACTGTGGTAGTCAGATACAGCTGTGAATCTCTTGCCAACAACTTTCTAACATTGATTACTTTGTAATTGTTGTCATTTCATTTGACTGCTACTAAACAAAAGCTTTAAGTTGAGGGTTTTTTATCATTTCTTTTCTACTCAATGATTGTATAACACTGAAAAAACAAATAAAAGTAATGCAAAGTTTTTATTTTGTTGTTTCTATTTGTCTAGGCATAACCAATCATAGTACTTAAAGTAATGGAATGCTGGCAAGCAAGTTTGTTTATTTGTTGGGGTCAACTCAGCTTGACTCAGTACAGCGCGAAATACAAAAATCTCCAAACTCGGCTCCATCCACAAGAGACTGAATTGTTCCATTGCCACTAACAGGCAAGGCAAATGTAACATATGTTCCGCAGCAGTCAATATAATATAATTAATATAAAACTAATATCACTAGTAGTAGATTGGCTCTAGATGATACCTAACACATTGTGGTAACCTATGAAAGTATCAGCTCCAACTAAGTTTATATCAAGATAAACTACAGTTTGAAGCCAGATGAACTGTTCAAGCTGTGAAGCACAACCTACTAACCATGATGATAAATGTAGGTGTAACAGACAGAAACATGAAATATTGATGCCTTACCAAGTGAAGGTGACTTGATGATCACAATTTTTTAGTCAACAAGTATGTTTTTTGACTGTGTTAGACAATCAGATGCATAACAATCATTTAGGAATGAGAGGAATGTTATTTTTGGGAGACGGACATAAATGAGCTTAACCCATCTGAGAGCAGAAGACAGCAGTAATACTGATGAAATGGTAGTAATTTAAATAATCATATACTTTGTAGTTAGCTACACTAGAAGTGACAGAATACTTGGCGAGTGTTTTATACTGTGGTGGATTTTAGTGTACATACTCTATGCGCACACATAGCACCACATTCTAGCATCACTATAATAGCCATTAGATGACCAGAATAACTAGTAACTACCAAACCAAATGGACTATAAGTATATTTATGTCCGTACCGACCTATACTGACCCTGTATACACCTATACCAACCCATACCGACTCTGTGTACACCTTTACTAACCTCACTGGGCCAGCAGGAAGTGAGTGAGTGGAGCCTGAGAACCTAAAAGTAGCCTGGGAGGAATTAAGAGCCATCTACCGAATACACATGTATCAACCCCTAACCTTTACGTAAGATGATGGACTAAAGCTTTGTAGACCAAGGAAGCAGAGACTAACTACAATTGGTGCATGAGCTTATTGTGGTGGATTTTACTGGCAACATACCGTGACCACCACCTCACAGAGATCCCCCTGTTGGTGGCTACTACAGGCATGCCTCCGTTGATTATAACAGACAAAGACCACATCTGTTACAGCAATTATGTTGCTCTTATAAGCAATTATTATTAATAATAAATCACTTTGGCATTAAGTATTTACTACACCTACCCTGGGTAGCTATCCTGGGTCAGCAACAAATTGGCCGCCATGACCAGGATGATGAAATCTAGCCTAAGAGTCTCCAGATGCCACCTCCCTAAACTATCTACCCTTAGATGTAGAAGAAAGTGGACCCAAGGCCATGTAACTACCAAGGGCTATACCTACCAATCACTGGCCAAGTTGCCTATGGACTCCGCCCTTACCTATGAACGCCAGTGCTCTTTAATTCGTATAGCTTTATCTTATTAGCCAATACCTTTTATCATGTATTCTATTGTTGCTATTTATCATATAACTTCCTGCCATGCTTCCTGTGCATGGCTGGTATTTTTCCGCAACTCTGCCTATAAAAGGCAGAGGTTTGCCCATACCCTTTGCACTTACTGATGTGGCAAGAGTGTGTTCGTTTGTCTTGTACTGCCAGCATTACCTGTTATTCTGTGATGAATAAATGGTTCATTTACACACTACTAAGCTGTGTATGTCTGAGCCGAGGGTGCCTCGCTACTGTTGTTAAAGTCAGCCATTCGCTTTACAACACTGTGTTTGTACCGATTCGGGACAGGATCACCTCTGGGTTGAGGTAGACTATTGCTCGTCAGGCCTGAAGAGGCTGACTGCATTGTTGTGGCTGCACAGATGGCGCGTCTGCCAGCACAACCCCCTAGCAGAAGGTAGTGGACGGCAAAATCCGCTACATTATGACTCCACCTACTATTACAGGGCGCCTATTCTCTTTAAGCCCTTTCTGATTACCCTATTTGTCATGTACTTATATAATCACTTTCGATGGCAAATATTGTATTGTTACTCTGTGATTAGATAGTTACTCCTGTACACTGTCTATAAAAGGCAGAACTTTGCTCATGTTTGTCAATTGTAATTGGGACTTTTACTAACTCCTTTATTCCAGAGGAATAAAAGCATATGGACTCAATAGCACTGAGTTATGCGACTGAGCTGAGGGTTCACTACTGGTTGTGGAGTAGAAATACTCTGTCTTGTATTCATTCGGTACATCACCTACCCTGTTGTTGTAACAGGTAAAACTAACAACTGGAGGCAGCATGCTACCAACCTCAGCTAGTGATTTTCAGCCCCCAAAATCCACTACAATACCGAACTATATCTGTCAAGTCACTTAGAGTTTGTGACATCCGTACTTCTTTGTCTGTTATGAGGTTAGCGACTAGCTTATATGTGAAAAAAAGAATAATTTGATTTAAAAAAAAAAGTACAGAGCTGTCTGTGCGATGTGTGGTGGGCCTTCAAAAGCAACGCAATCGGCCAGAAAAATTATTACCAAGTAGTAACTATGTTTATTTGAAGACATTTTCATTTGAAGGTTTTCATTAATTTCTAGACAGGTGCTTCTATGCAGTAGGAAGTTTGCCAAGAAACTCGATCTACTGCTGCAGTTTCCTTAATTAACGTCAATTTTGTTGTTTTTGAAAAGAGAAAACTTGTGGATGACAATTGTAACAATGGTGACAATAGCAAATATCTTCTACTACGATGATTTCAAAGAGACAGCAAACATCTATATTTAGATTATTATACTTGTCTACAGGCCTGTACCTTGGTTCTGAACACTCCATTCCATGCTATATCTAACATCAGCTATTCTCTCACACCTTTCAAACGAAGTTAATAAATCACTTTCTCCCAAAAATGTTACAAGTGACTAGAACCAACCGTAGTCAGTAGGTTTTTTTCTACAAACACCAGCTGCAATACTTTGAGCTGTTTGCTCCTGAGACGCACACAACTATTCAACCATTTCAATTGTTTCAGGTGATGTTTGCACCTATTCCTAGACCTTAAACAATGCGCCTGCTTCTAAAAACTACCCCAAACTATGATTTTCTCTTTCTTGTTTCCCCTAAAAAGTTGTTCCTATTTTGTCAACTGTCTCTTTTTGCCTTGTGTCTAGAGTTGAACTTAACTTACACCTCTTTTCAAGCTACCGATTGAAATTCATTACATATCTTCAGCTCTCACCTCTCTGAAAGTGCTAGCCAGCTTGTATTCTTGCTTGAACCGCCGAGTTACTCGGTAAAACATCTACATTCGAAGAGCCCATGACTGGAGAGAGAGAAGATTATCATCCGCTGAGCAAAGAATATGGATGGTATGTAAATAATAATGTGAGCTGGCACTTTAAACTGCATTTTAGACAATAATGGCCTGGTTTGCTTTGCATGTTTCATATCCTTCATACCAGTAATTTGATTGGTTAGTTTCATTGGCTTTTTCAATGAACTATATACATTTGTGAAATTATAAACTTAGCTCTGAGTGTTAACAATCAGCAGAGTTTGTTTGTAGTTTGTCTAAATGCGTTTTTGTCAACCTTAGCATATATTGAGTTACTAAAATCTAAAAAAAATGTCATGGTTCCATGATCTATGTGGTAGGTAGGTTTGGTCTGGTAGGTAAGTTTTTTCTCTTTCAATAGAATGGTTTATGTTCACCCACCAGCCGGGTAGAGGAGTGAAGAAGAGTGACATAAATGTCATTTGACCTCAAACATTTCAATGGTTGAAAGATTGGAGGCTGGAGTTGTTGTTAGAGAGTAGCCAAGGAATTTACATCTGGAACTGGTGGTGACTTGATACTTGGGGGACTCAGCAGTCAGACAGTTTCAGAGAGATATATTGCTATATTTACTAGATCTTTATGTCTCAACTACGTGTGTGCCGTGTAAAGAATGATGCAAACAGCTCACAATCAGCAGTTATTTCAATGCCAGAACTTAACACTATGCAGTCACCTTCAATGTTTTCCACTGGCCATGTTATGTCTTCCCGACTACCAGAGTACCATTTACTCTCTTTTCATACGCATATATTTGGCTAGTTCTCTGCTCTTTATATCCTCACAAGCCAATAATAACTCTAATGGGCCACCAGCGATGCATATAATGAACTATTATGCACTAAATTTAAACTGTTTTTGTTTATACTTTGGGTTCATAGCCATTCATCTAAACAAAATCTAACCAACAAGCAGCAAAGCCATAAATTGAAGCTCTGTAATGCATATAGTGAAAAGTATGTGATGAGATAGTTGAAAAGAAATCATTGGAATAAAAAACAGTTACATTGTAATAGCAGTTGTTTTTACAACGATAGCTCAGTAAAATGTGCTTGTGTTTAAGTGCACTATTCTAAAGGAACTGTTTTTGCAATCAGAAAGTTTATATTATTTCTTTTGTGAGTTTCATCACAGTTTTGGGTGAATGTATCAGGACTTGATTAAGTTACCAAATATCCTTTTTTAGTGGATTTTTAGAAAAGTAGAGAGGAAGCATAGCTTTTATTTTTCAATTAGTAAATCAGATTTTGAAATGCCACTACTTCAAATTAACTTTCCAAGCTGCAACATCATGTCAAGAACTACCTGACACAATAATAAGAGGAAAAAACCTTAATTATGGATAATTACGGAATTCATGAAGTAGAAGGAATTGACTGACCCGACATTATGGTCCTTACAACACGTTTTCACCTTTTGTGCTATAAAGTTCTCCACAAAGAGAAGATAATTTAATTGTTCGTGTTCGGAGTGTTTGGCGTGTTCCGTGTGCTTGGCATGTTGGACGTGTTCTGCTTATTGTACACATTCCTCACACATACTAAAGTAGCCAGTACATTTCTACTCTAATGGAATGCTCACAACTAGCGTAGCGGTCTACTAGTCTTTCTTACCTTTACTCTCAATCGAGACACGCTTTAGAAGCACCAGAAGTTGACAATGACTAAAGGTTTTGTCTCATTCTTTTAGAATTACAGCAAAACGAAAGCCAATGCACACAAACTAATCACTGATTTGCGAGCTAGAGCTTCAATGGGTGTTTCGGGAGGATCTGCTGGTGTCAGCTTGTTTAGTTTTTTGGTGGCATAATATTGGCTTGCTTAAAAAATTTCAAAGCGCTTCCATGCTTTAAACCAACTTTAACTTATGATGAGAATTTTGATGGTTGCTTAACTAACTTTAGTAAAAAAGTGGCCATTTCAGACATTTTCCTTTCCTTGAACTACAATGATCTTAAGTGTTGATAGACACATTAGTACTTGCCTTGCATTCCTAATGTTGGGGATGACCTAAAGCAATTTTTTTATTTTCATAAAGGTTTCAGGTACTGCGTTGCCAACTTATGAGCACCCCTTTCTGGATTATCAATACTCTTGCTGTAAAACAGACCGTATTAGGCTTTTTCCACAACCTCACTGTCCATATAAAAGTTTTCCATATTTTCATCTAGTAAAGACTGAAAACTTGGTCTTAGTCACAATGTAGTTCGTGTCTAACTGTTGAGACTAGATATTCAACATTTGATGTGCGTAACTAGAGCTATGACTTATTGAATGGAGTTGACTCAAAAACAAAAAAACTTGTCAGCTCTTCAAGGCTATCTTCTTCCTATTCGAACTATATGACACAAAGTTCGTGTTATTTTGTACTCCCTGAATGCCCCTCATTGATCAAGAGTGCAGTCTTTTTTTTTGCTTCAACCGTAAAGTTTGCTTGTGCCTAGACCATCATTTTATTAGATGAAAAATCAGTAAAAACAATCACAAGCAGTTATAAACCAAAACCATTAACCTATTTACTCAGTATATATATTGTAAGTATAAGTGGTGCAGAGATACGAACTCAAGAAAACTTGACTCCTTTACAAGCTTTCCTGCAGATCGAGCAATGTTTATGGCTAATTGGAATGAAATCAAAGTTTCCTACTAAAGAAAGTTATATCATTTAGATAGTGAAGGAATGTCTCCGATACGTACTGATCGTTTGAGGAAAAAACATTGAAGCTACAATATAAGTTTTTCTAGTACATTATTTTGATAAAAAGTTCTAGCAAACGTATCACATCTAATGAAGAAACACTTTTTAAAAAGATTGACAATCAGTATAACAAGAAAATCAGTGTGCGCGCAAGAAGAAGAAATCAATGAATCAATTCGAGTTCAAATGTAACTATTATACATTGGGCTGTGTTGATAAACAGCAGTTACTTTGTACGGTATCCTGGGAAGAGGTAGAGTTTCCTGTAGTTAGTAAAAGTACAGACACTAGTTGGTACATTTCCTCCCTGGTATGAATCACTTCCTGGGTTTGCAGTAGACATACTCACTTGTCTCACTCTACTTTGTATCTGAAAAAATTAATACACAGTGCAAAGTGTAATTAAAACACACTGATTATTAAGGTAGCTCTGGTGAGTGAGGCTTATAAAACTAGGAATCAGCTTGCAGCAAAAAATGTTGAAGGCTACCTGAGAAAAATGAAAAACGCTAACAAAAGTTACAATAACTTATTATGACAAACTGGAAACTTTTTAATCATACTATATTGTTTTTAGTAAGGTGCGAGTTATACAAGAATGAGCTTAACGTCACAACTAAGTTAAAGTATATGGAACAGAATAAAAAGTAACCAACTTCACTTGACTAAGTATTTCCATCAAATAGAACTTCTTGAGAAAACAAATCCAATAGTTGGATCTTCAAAAAATCTACGACCATTTGATGGAAAACTGTGTCAGAGGAAACAACCCAACTCAACAGGGCTTATTGGCCCATCCATATACTTGAGTTAATGACTACTAATTGCAATATATTTTAAAAATGGTGGATTTAAAAGGTAAAAGTTTTCAACAGCCCTTTGTGTGTAAAGCTTTAAAACTTGTCGACTCCGTCAGCTTTAATGAACAAGACTAATGTAGTTTGTGACAAGAATATATCAAATTCCACCATCAAGGCAATCCAACACAAGCAATTGGGAATAATGACATTCACTGGATAGTCAATGAAAAGAAGGGGCTTACAATTTTGAAGAGTGACTCAACATCTCTGTGACAGGAGTGTTTGTAGAATGTAGCTACTAGTACTCTGATGAACCAGGATCCATGGGTGGGTGATCTAGCTGCCAGGTACGCTGTAATTTAATAAATGGCTTATTGCGAGTGTATTTTATATGGTGGTTTTGCTTGAACAATTGAAAAGTAAATGCTGGAAAGTTTCCTGACACGATTGATGGATGAAGCTAACCTCCTAGTGAGTGATAACTATTTGAAAACCACCGAAGTGAGTGATTTATCTCAAAAGTACATCTGGAGCCAAAAAATACTGACATATAACATATTATGATTCTTTAGCATCTTATAGAGCCATCAAGTGGAAGCTTTTAGCCAGAAATGATCATAGCAGACTCTATAAAAATGTTTAACCGTGATGATTAAAACATTGTGCTAGTGCCTTTATGGCTGCAGCTTATGGATACTGCTGTTAGCACGAAGACCCTTTAGAATGAAATGATACAAAGGCACACTTCTGCATCAACTTACATTCACTGCTGGCTTTCATGATGAAAAAGTCATCGGCATTGAGGACAGTAGGAGCTCTGACCGCTTCCTTACAGTGGGATACTTTCACGGGAGCTTTGCCAGCAGCTACGGCAGATGTGGGTGGTGCATTAGCACCTGCACCAAAAGCGGCAGCAGAGTTTACATCGGCCGGTATGCCTGGTACATCTCTGCTGTCCCCATAGTCACGTCGTTCTGTAGAGCAACAATAAAGTAGTTGTTCATGACTACCATTTCCAAGTATTATAAATGCATATGGATATATGGGTTATTAATAAAGAGAAAATAGTTTTCAATCAAAGAACAAACAGAATCAAGTCTAGACTTTGTAGAACTGAGCCCAATGTTAAAACTGAGAGCTGATGATATCAATCAAACAACTTTTTGACTCACCTCCAGAGCAAGACTGAATGATCAAAAGCTTGGGTTTACCCTTCATTGCAGGAAACTTGCGAGGAGAGAGTAAATCTTGTATGTTGATGAGAGGTACAGGATTTTTGTGGTGGTCTAAAACCACATCTCCGATTTTTCCATGACTCATCATAACCATCACAAACATCCCCAAGTGTTTGTGTTCTTCTCTCTTGGTCTCTATCTCTATCTCTCCGTGTATCTCCTATGGAATAGAAAGGTATTTAAGTGTCTGCAGTATGGTTACTTAGTATTATGATTGGTGGTTGTCTTACCTCAGCAGTAAGATCAGTCAGCTGCTTTTGTGACTTGGCAATATCAAACTTCAGTGATTCAAACAACATTTTGAGGTTGACATAGTCAATATCTGAGGCATATCTAGTTTGTTTCTTGTCACTGAAGGACTGGATGTTTATGATGAGAACTCTACCTCTGACACCATCACTCATTGGATACACCTGCAGACCAACCAATCGGTGGAGTTATTTATAGCCAGTCAGTAAAAGTGAGCCACAAACAGTTTACAACCAACTAGTATTTAACAGTGTTGTTATGTAAAGTGTGTAAGTGGATGGAGCAGGGCTGATTACATACTGTAACATGAAATAGAAAAATACTCTCCACCTTTTCAGTGTTGTCATACAACATCTTTATGGCTCTTTTGCTAACTTTTTTAAGTTTCATGTACATAGCATCGTCTATGTCAGTGGAGCAGTATTTCTCTTCTTCAACATCGGATAGATCACTGTCTATATTGTCACTCTCACCCAGAGGAGCATTAGGCACTTCTTCATTGCCGATATCTGTTAATATGTCATAATACAAACAGAGTTAAAGATTAGTATAGTTAATTGAGCCATAAGCAAACTCCACAGAAAAAAAAAACAGATAGTTTTTCGTCTGCATTTGTGTATATTCACTTGGGCCATGGTTTATGCAGGTATCTCTAGACCTTCAAATGTTTATAGGAAGCAGATGGTAATTTAAATTATATTTAATGACTACGTGGACCCCTCCCTATATAGTGCTACTATACGCAGTCATAGTGGGGTCAATGGATCTCACTTATTGGGTGTTTTGAAGCGTTTCATCCTACATCCAAGCTAATACAAACGTAAAATGATCTGCAAACTTGCTGTTGCCCGGGTGACTATCAAGTATTTATGAATAAAAAAACATCTAGCACACAGTTTGAAAAGAAAATTTGAGATTTTTGTTTCTTTTTCTTAAAGCGACTTTTTTTTGTCAACATACCTACATACCAAATAAAGGTGAGCATACTTTTGTCAACCACAAGAAAACGGACTTGCTAAAGTACGCCGAGATTTAAAAAGAAAACAGATTAAAACAGAAACTATTTCTATTTGAATAAATTGAAGAAATTTAAAGACCACAAAAAATATAAAATAGGCTAATAAAAAACAGAAAACCTATCAAACGAAATTTGACGTAATTTGTAACTGGTGAGCAATCTTTGTCATAAATACAAGACCACCTGACCTCAGGCCCATAATTTCACTTTTTCTTATCCTCTTTACACAAGTTCAATCTGTACAAAGCAAGTTTTCGAAAACTTATTGCTGTTTCAAATGGTGCGTTGCTTGCTATACCTGATGAATCTTTTCCATCGTGGAAACACCAAAACTAGCAATTCATGTCATTATAAAATTAAGCATGCTTTTGCACGAAGTATATACACACAGAACTCACTTTCGGAATTAGATGCAATGCCAGACCGAAGTCCCTCTAAATACTCCTGCAGCCCTTTTGTCTCACTTGAGTTTATATTCAAACCTGGAATACATGAACATATAATCAGTAGTTGGTATGATAACACAACAAGTTGGTTGAGCTTATCAAAGAACATGTCTTAGAAAAACTAGACCTTCAATGTTATTCCCAGTTAGTATATAAACTGAAGCAGTGGTGCACATGATAGTGTATAAAATCTTACATGGTCTGAGCAGTGCTTGTGGTACTGTAGGTTTCATCTCATCAGCAAACCTATCACATCGAGGGCACGCAGCCAACTCCATTGCCGAACCATCAATCACTCTATTGACTTTTTTTGTGTTTGTGGAGCGAAACCAGTGTGGATTGGCATCGTATGCAGGGTTTTTTTCTCGCAAAAATAAGCAGTGAGCGCAATAAATAAGAATTTCAAAATGAATGGCTTTCCACACAGAGGCAAGCAGACTGCGAACTGTGTTTGCGGTTTCCAGCAGCAGTCTCCATGAACTGCTGAGTTGTTGCACTGAAGTTGAAACTTGAAGTGTGATCTTTCTATCATTGATACTGTGTACCACGTGAACAGCATATCTTCCATGTTGAATGGTTGCACCATTTCTTGCAACCTTCGTGGTAGTATTGTGAACAGCAGTGTCATTCAGTACAGCTACTGTAACAAGCTGAAAGACATACTCTGGGACAGGTAAACCTCTCAAAGCCATTTCTAGTCTCAATTGCAAACAGCCATCTCCTTTCCATGCACTGCCCAGAAATTTGGAGCTGAAAGATGGGATAATGAAAGAATTCTCATGTTTTCTTTTGATGGGACCATGGACAATGTAGAAACTTTGCAGCAATTGAATTGCCACATCCTGTGGAAACTTTGAACCTGTTTTAAACAGATGAACCAGCAATGCCTCGTCTATTTCCCCCGACATCAAAAACTGATCGACTTGCTGTTTATACTTGTGAGGACCAATTTCTTGCTGTTTGTAACGAAAACTAGTGAACTCGGCAACCCGCTTCTCCCAATGCTCATCTGATGAATGGTTGACGAGAAGAGCAATGAGATCTGTTATTACTGGAATTCTGTGGAAAATGCATACTGAGAGACCTGGTGAGTTTTCAAACCAAAGAATTTTGCCGGTATTGTGTAGGTACTTCAAAATAACCCGTGATTTCTTCTTACGAAACTTTTTTTTTACTTCACTCAGCTTCACATATGGTTTGGTTGCTTGACTTGCAATGAATGCTTCAACCTCCTCCCATACGCGGGGGATCACAATAGAGAAATCTTTGCTTCTATTATCGATGCACTGCTTCATATGCTCGATGCCAGCGGTGTCAGTGAGTGTGTTGTTAAACTCCACTATCTCTTTTGGATGAAAGAGAGGCACACTTTCATCATAGAGATGAAGAATGCGAGCTGTTTTCATTTCAACACCTTTTTTCTCCTCAACTATTTCCGCTCTGATGACTTCGGCGTTGTGTAACAGTTCTTGCTTACATTGTTCAAGTTGATCAATAGTAAGTTTATCAGTGTGTGTGAGAACAAGAATGGGAGGGCCAAGTCTGGGGCTTGCTACATATAGATGTGACAACCAATCGATACACAACCTTCTGGTTGCTTCCTTTTGACCACGGGAATTTGAAAGCTTTAGAAACTCTTCCATGTTGGTTACAACGACTGGCACGCACTGCTCATTTATCACCAGCTGATAAGTAAGATGATATACGGAGTGGCCACCGTAATCCACAAACTTTACCGTTGAGTTTTCCAAAATCAAATCTTCAATCTGGAAGACTTTTGTAGCTTCATCCAATGCTGACTGTTTGTCTCGATGAGTGAGCATTCTTCTTCCTTCCTGCAGGCTTTTGATCATGCTAGTTTTACCAGACAAAGACATTCCAACCACTGCCACAGGTACAACTGTCTGCTCTTTCCCTTTTGCCTCTTTGAGGTCTTGCAAAAACTTTTTCACAGCAGGCCAACCTTGTTTAGACACTGCATAAGGTGGACTCTTTAGGGATTCACACTCGTCACAATGCAACACTTGAAGTTCTTTGAGCTCCAATAGCGTCTCTTCTAGGTTGACCAACACCTCGTTGTTGCTCAAATTCAGGTTTGTTAGGCTTTTCAACTTGTACACAACAGATGGGAGTGAAGTGAAGTTGTTGTCTCTTACATTCAAACTCTTCAAACTTGTAAGGTTCTCCAAACTAAAACAGGGATTTTGTTAAGAGGTTAAACATTTTGCCAATTTCTGCTGTTCGCTAGGTGTTTACTTAGCTCCTCTTCACCGGTTGTTAAAGAACATCTATGCCTCTTTTCACTTTTTTGTTGATTCCTTCTTAAATGTGTTTAAATTCTTTAGTTCTGCAAGTTGTGTTGAGTTGGTACCGCGTAAAATACTTTAAACTTTCATTTCACAATTCTCAGGAATTGTTACTAAAAACACACTATTACTTGTTTTTACAAAAACTTTGCCTGCAATGCTAGGTGTATTTGCCAGCAGGAACAATCCACAGAACAAAGTTTTCCATTTTTATTGCAAAGAGGTGAGTAGCAATATTTTAAGTAGAGCGCAACAGGCACCACCGATGGAAAAAACAAAATTGACTTTTGAGGCATACCCATAGGTTGCAAACACAATTGATCCATCACACATAGTTGATATATACACATGTAGGTTACGCTTATTTCAAAGCAGTTCATTTCCGGTATTATTATTTCATTCGTGACCTGTTAATTGAACAAAATAAAAAAAATAATACGTGTTCGTAATTCAAGACATCACGCATGCATTGGAACATTAGTATAAAACAACATCAATATTCCATCAAATGTTATAGTTTACCGAACAAATCATAAAAAGGAAGACAATTCCCAATTTTGAAAATGATCAAGAAGATAATAATATTTGAACTGCCATAAACTTGAAAAGTTTGTAACGCCACCCTTCATTTTAGTAAATTTTGAACGCTTGCCATTATTTTGAGTTATTTTTCAAAGATATAAAACAGGTCTATAAAAATGAAGAAGATCAACGCGATCGTTATTATGTATTTAGTGTTCATTTTCATTTGCAACCCAAGAACAATATAAATAAATACTTTTTTATTATTTTTTATTCGGTGAACTACTTTTTGTTGACCCACTCTTTTGAAATCAAATTATTATTTATTGATAAAATTTATTGTCATTTAGATTTTTCTTATTGCAATGTGTTGGGCTAACAGAGATCATGGATACTGTTATTATCTACTAAAAATATAATTTTAGTATGCTGTTTGTTCTCATTAATTTGTATCATGTACAATAATAATGTATTGTAAATAAAGTGATCGTCACAATAAAAAGCAAAGATAATTTGTTAAAACAATCAAGTCAATTGTTAGTTAATCAAGAATGAAATGCTTTAAAATAAACGTTGTCAAACAGACTCGGTACCACTATCTGCTATGTCCCACAGCATCATGCTATGAGTATTAATAGGGAATCAACGACACAAAAAGTGCTGCTGATTGAGCACATACACATCGGAAAATAACTAGTTTTGCTACAATGCACAAAACATTTATGTCTTCGCAAATCGATTTCGATCGAAGGATATAATTTCCTATTATTATATGATAAATATAAAAGCCTGTGTCAATGCATTCATCACCAACGGATGTGGTTAACAAATTTGAATAACATCAGATGTTCATTGATCAAACCGTCAAAGACACCAACAACAGATAACTTTTTAAAATTGAGTTAACATAGACCGTAATTGTACTATGTGAGGTATATAACGGTGTCAAGAAAGGATGGAGCCAATGCCTTACAAAACTTCAAACAAAAATTTGGTTCTGGTGTGAGTAATTTGAGGAACAATTTGTTTACCCTAATTTACTTTCCATAATCTTTATCCGTTAATTTCATTCCCATAAAAATCAAAAATTTAAATATATTCTAACTAACACCATTTTAACTTCAGTTCAGCAGTCACACCCTCTGGCAACACACTGTTTAATTCCAACCATACTTTTAATCATTGACTACCATATTTTAAAGTTCATGTATCAGCTCAAACGTCTTTCCCGTCATTTTGTCCAATAAATCCTTTTTCAAGCATATTTTGCTCAAAACAAAAAGTGGGAATAGTTTTCTTAAAGAGACTAACATTCTGTGATTTTCCTACAGAGAGCAAAGGGGTAATCAAGTTTGTCTTGTAGTGGATTTTGGGGGGCCTGCCAAAACATCACCAACAAAACCTCAATTTTCCAGAGGTTATCTCCCAGTCTACTGTAACGGAGGAGTATCCCCAACTCCACAACTGTAACAGAGCCCTCGGCTAAAACTCACAACTCAGTGTTTCAGAGTATCAACCATAATATATTATGCTATAACGATCCAGTGCAGTATAATAATGGCAAAGTATATCGCTGCTTGGAGTGATCACAAACAGAATGCTGATACAACTACGGTGTTCATCAATAAGGCTCTGCCTTTTATGGGTAGAGGTATAGAAAATAACTGACCTAATATGGCACGGCAATTCATAAGTAACAGGAAGCAAATGAACAAATAAGACAAAAAAGATATAAATAATACAACGTTGGATTGACTAAGATACGGTTAAATATACAAGGCCCCCAGAAGTAAAGGGCAGAGCTTCAATGGTCATAAATTCTGAGACAGCTCAGAAAGTAGTGGTGCAATCGTAGTTCAGGTTTTTGACTGCTACGGCTTGTGGTTTATAGCTTTTGGTGTTTTGGCAGTGGTTAGGCAACAAACTCAGGCTCCTGTGTCTTTTGGTGGTAGTTCAGGTTCTCAGGCTATAGCCATTCTTGCCTCACCATCACAGTATAGGGCTGGTAGTGACTGATGTAGGGCTGGTAGTGATTCGGAAGGGCCAGTAGTACCAGAATCCTTCCTCTATACAAGTAATATGTCAGTGCAAGGCTCAATTCAGGCATGCCTGAGATTGTGCAGTTTTCAGGGCGACCTTGCGCACGCATAGTGGTCATAAAAATCTACTAAAATGACTCATAACTGACAACCAACGAGCCACAACAAAATATGACTACCACTACCTACAGGGTAATTCCGTATTCTATACTATGGACATAAGCCTTTTCCTATGTTTGCATACTTTGGAGTGGTCAGCAAAACTGCGTGTAAAGAAATAAATCCTTTCAGTAGAACCACTAATGGAGGAAGACCACACAGTTTTCGAGTTTGTTGGAATTGCACCATGGAAGCATTTCTCTAGTATGCCAATGAGCTCAATGTTACTGGCCTGTGGTCAATTTTGATAACAAAAAATGGCCGTCACTTGACCACTCATTTAGTCTCCTAAGCAGCAGCAGAGGTTGTACAGCTATGAATGTGCAAAAATTGATACACTAAGCATAGTTTGCTTGGTGCATCTACCGCTATCGGTATTGGTATATTATGTTTTAGTTTACCAAGGTAGCTTACAAGTAAATTATCAACTCAGGATCTTTGATCATAGAAAGTTAACCCATATGAATAAACACTATGAAAGTTATTTACACGATTACATTTATCATTTGTTTTTCTTTAGATCACTTTTAACGAGCTTTTGTTCAGCGAACGCTCAATTGAATAAAATAATTTCAATGTAAATTGTGACACCACCTGCGTAAAATTGAAATTGTGGCGTGCCAAAGCGCTTTTGTTGACAGCAACATGTAAATGGGTTAGCAATGTCTTTCTTAATGTTTACCAATTGGCAGAAACAGTTAATCCCCAGATTGGATTATATACAACAATAGGTTTCAGATTTGCTATTTAATTTGTTCTTGTATATTTGTTTATCTGTTTTCAAAGACAAGCAGAAGAACGTAAAACGTGATGATACATAAGTTGAAAGTTAAAAATTTGCCGAAGGGTTTAAAGCACCAGTTTGATTTGATGTAAAAGCAGCAATAATTTTTGTATTTTAAAATAGGGAGATGCTAGTTTCTTCAAGTAACTGACCATAGACTGTACAATCAATGCCAAAGACGGCAGATTGGAAAAAATACCTTCTCTGTCATCTTTAAAGGAAATATCACAAACGGGCTCAAAAATAATACTTCCTAAACCTTATTTAGTCTTGATTTGTTTTAAGGCGTCATAACTGAAAACAGATAAAAGTTATTTGTTTAGTTAAATCTTAAGCCAATAATGTTAATTACCTGAAACTCACTCAAGTACTGCATCTGTGCTCTACTTGCCACTATTCTCATTACAGGAACCGACTCAAGTACTACATCTGTGCTCTACTTGCCACTATACTCATTACAGGAACTCACTCAAGTACTGCATCTGTGCTCTACTTGCCAATATACTCATTACAGGAACCCACTCAAGTACTACATCTGTGCTCTACTTGCCAATATACTCATTACAGGAACTCACTCAAGTACTACATCTGTGCTCTACTTGCCACTATACTCATTACAGGAACTCACTCAAGTACTGCATCTGTGCTCTACTTGCCATTATACTCATTACAGGAACCCACTCAAGTACTACATCTGTGCTCTACTTGCCAATATACTCATTACAGGAACCCACTCAAGTACTACATCTGTGCTCTACTTGCCACTATACTCATTACAGGAACCCACTCAAGTACTACATCTGTGCTCTACTTGCCAATATACTCATTACAGGAACCCACTCAAGTACTGCATCTGTGCTCTACTTGCCACTATACTCATTACATGAACTCACTCAAGTACTGCATCTGTGCTCTACTTGCCAATATACTCATTACAGGAACTCACTCAAGTACTGCATCTGTGCTCTACTTGCCACTATACTCGTTACAGAAAACCACTCAAGTACTGCATCTGTGCTCTACTTGCCACTATTCTCATTACAGGAACCGACTCAAGTACTACATCTGTGCTCTACTTGCCACTATACTCATTACAGGAACCCACTCAAGTACTACATCTGTGCTCTACTTGCCACTATACTCATTACAGGAACTCACTCAAGTACTACATCTGTGCTCTACTTGCCACTATACTCATTACAGGAACTCACTCAAGTACTACATCTGTGCTCTACTTGCCACTGTACTCATTACAGGAACTCACTCAAGTACTGCATCTGTGCTCTACTTGCCACTATACTCATTACAGGAACTCACTCAAGTACTGCATCTGTGCTCTACTTGCCACTATACTCATTACAGGAACTCACTCAAGTACTGCATCTGTGCTCTACTTGCCACTATACTCATTACAGGAACCCACTCAAGTACTGCATGTGTGCTCTACTTGCCAATATACTCATTACAGGAACTCACTCAAGTACTGCATCTGTGCTCTACTTGCCACTATACTCGTTACAGAAAACCACTCAAGTACTGCATCTGTGCTCTACTTGCCACTATTCTCATTACAGGAACCGACTCAAGTACTACATCTGTGCTCTACTTGCCACTATACTCATTACAGGAACCCACTCAAGTACTACATCTGTGCTCTACTTGCCACTATACTCATTACAGGAACTCACTCAAGTACTGCATCTGTGCTCTACTTGCCACTATACTCATTACAGGAACCCACTCAAGTACTACATCTGTGCTCTACTTGCCACTATACTCATTACAGGAACTCACTCAAGTACTGCATCTGTGCTCTACTTGCCACTATACTCATTACAGGAACTCACTCAAGTACTACATCTGTGCTCTACTTGCCACTATACTCATTACAGGAACTCACTCAAGTACTACATCTGTGCTCTACTTGCCACTATACTCATTACAGGAACTCACTCAAGTAATGCATCTGTGCTCTACTTGCCACTATACTCATTACAGGAACTCACTCAAGTACTGCATCTGTGCTCTACTTGCCACTATACTCATTACAGGAACCCACTCAAGTACTGCATGTGTGCTCTACTTGCCAATATACTCATTACAGGAACTCACTCAAGTACTGCATCTGTGCTCTACTTGCCACTATACTCATTACAGGAACTCACTCAAGTACTGCATCTGTGCTCTACTTGCCACTATACTCATTACAGGAACTCACTCAAGTACTGCATCTGTGCTCTACTTGCCATTATACTCATTACAGGAACCCACTCAAGTACTGCATCTGTGCTTTACTTGCCATTATACTCATTACAGGAACTCACTCAAGTACTGCATCTGTGCTCTACTTGCCACTATACTCATGACAGGAACTCACTCTTATGTAAGTAATAAATCAAGTTTATATGGTTAACCAGAAGACTACGATAAAATATTTCCTGCAGCTTACTTCATTTTTGTTTTATTGCTTTTCCGTGCTAATACAAAAATGTATCCTATTAAACACACCCAAGCATGATATTCCATCTTTATTACATTTCTATCATTCCGTACATAGAAAAACTTATTGAAAAAGTGTCTAGAAAACAATAGTTTAAGACCAAATAATTGGCAACAACAAACATTAATTGGGTTCTTGAATGAGTTTTTGGAGCGAGGAGGTCGGGGGTGATCACTCCAATTATTGCAGGTATTATTTAAACCACAGAGATATTCATAGTGCTGATCAATTGTTGTTGATTATTGTGAGAAGTAAACTAGCGGGCTGTCGATGACAATATTGTGATTTATTTCAGAAACATTCAAACAGAAAGCCACAATACCACCTTGTTTTGTGCTCTGTGTTAGCTTTGTTACTCCTGACATAATAAATATGTGATTGGGCTTTGATTAAGGAATGCCATTTAACATGATCTCTCCTTCTAGAATGCTAAGCAAAGATTGAATTTGGTGATTTTATATCCCAGTAAAGATTCCATATCTGAGCATGTTTTACCATTATGGTTGGAATCATACAACCAGTTGTAATGAAGGAGCAAGCCTATGTATGTCATCATGTAATTGCTCGACATTATACAAATCAAAGGAAAAACCACATGTATTACCCTCTGTTATAAGCTGCTCATGTTCTATATCACTGATAGTTAGCACTGTACATGAGGATATATTTCTATGTATTTCACTCATAGAGATGGTAAACGTTATAGTCTTCTTTGATGCAATGTCTGATTGAGGTTAACGTTGAGAATACCGCTCAGAATATCATTCAACATTGAGATTTGTTTTGCTGAGAGACATGTCTATGCTTTCTAGCCGTTATTCCAATCATTCAGTATCAATTTTTTTTACCACTAAATGAATGCTTACTGGTTGACATCCTCTTTAGTAGATCACCAAAACGTTATAACTGTAACAGCTGCTATTTATAAAAGTAAACTTCTAGCCATGCACAATCAATTACTATAGCATTCCTATATGCAGTTCTTTCCTCGATGCAGTGTTTATTTCCAAGCGCTAGCTAACCAAGAACTTGTTACAAATCATGTGATAGTGTTAGCAAAAATGGTGAATGCGCTGAGTAAACCATGCTGACTTGCATCAGTGCTGCACACTACATAGCTCTTTAATAGAGTGTAGCCTCTGCCGCTGCTAACAACATAAAATGAGGGTCAAATGAAGCTGGCCAATATTTACTGCTTGCAACTGAGCAGAGTTGACCACAGGCCTATAAACTTGCAATCATCATCAGACGACAGGAACATGCTGATGGTGCAAATCCAACAGATTAGATAAATATCTGGTCTTCCTCCAGTAGTTATACTGCTAAGATAAACTATTTCTTTACATGCATTTTTTGCTGACAACTCCAAAATACACAAACTTAGGATAAAATGTTCACTCATGGTATAGCATACTGAATTACCCTACAGGTAGAGGTAGTCATATTTTGTTGCGGCTCATGAGTTATCAGTTATGAGTCACCGCAGCGAGTACCCCTTCAGAAAACTATAAAAAACATAAAACTCAGGTAACCTGTTTCAGATTTTGGTAGAATATTCTGACACCTTTGTGAGCTAGCAACAAACCAGCCAACTCAAAATAAAAATTCAATCCATTTACTTGACAAACCTGCACATTGTAGCACATTGCCACCCTAGCCACAGAAGACGCGTAAATGTGTACTCAAATATTAGGCAGAAGGCACATCAAAAAAATTATCTCCAATTTTACTTTTCTGACAAATTGCTTGAAAAAAAATTATAAGTTTATATTCTTCTGTTTACAGTTGCACAGACTATACAAGCTTATTGAATATCCTTACCTAGGGCCAACATCTGTTTGATCATCTGTTTGACATGATCGATGCATCATGGAAATCATGGCAACTCCATACGTAAAAAGTAATTGAAAAAAATAATCTACTTACAATTGCAAACTTTCGAGTTCAAGTGAGTCAAGGTTTTTGACACATAATTGTTTTTGACCATAAAATCAGCTTCATGGGGTAATTTTCCTCTCATGGTTAGTTTCTCCACTTCACAAATTGAATCATGCACACAAAAGTTGCTCACAGACGGTGTAGAGTGCTTGTCAAGTCACGATTGGAAAAATCTAACTAGAGAAAGTCCAAGTGGGGAATTCCAATTAGGGAAATTCCAAATCACAAATTTGCATTGACTGGATAGTGTCAGGAATGGTTTACTATTCCAAGACCAGCCAGCTGATGTCAAAGAAGTTAGATTCTAAGCAATCACTGCAAATGAAGGAGAAACTACTGGTTCGAGGTGAAAAAAGCAATGGCTGTGTGTGGAGTGAAACTTAATCCAATTCTTTCAGTTAGAATCATTCACCTTCAAATATGAATTCAAGTTTGCATAGCTGACTTCAGAAATACTCAAACAGAAATTAAAATATTTATAGCTATCAACACTCAGAACTAAATCACAATTATAGTACTTGCGGGTAACAAAGTTGTAGAACGAAAACTTCTCCAGTTTGCAAACCTAAAGAATTGAATACAAGTTTGGTTACTTCAAAAAATGAATCATCTTAAACTCCAAATAAAACTTCGGCTGCATTCAGCCATATAATCAATGTCAAATATATCAGCACCCACTATGTGCAACCTGACACAAGTTACAAGAAAGAGTTTAGTATGTTATACAATTTTCATTCAGAACAATGAATGATTTTGAATAAAAAATGCCAACGTTTGCTTCAAGTCACCTACCACCATACTGGCAACTCATGCATGTTCAATATTCTGGCTAAAGCATAGCATGAAACATTCCATCGTGATTTGACAATTAGCCATTTATTTCACCAACTATTTTGGCTCCCAACCAGTTACTTAAACCTAGATGCTTCTTAACTCTTTTATAGCCGTATAATCTCATAGCTCTAGGTACAGTAGAAAATTTATGCCGAAAAGTGAAACTGTCTATATATAAGTAGTAGAATACAGGAAATAGATTTTTAACAAACGTATTAATCGTCATAAATGTTTAAATTCCACTTGACTTGGATCCCATAACTTGCATATAAAATTGCTACAAATATGCAATGTAATATATAAAACAAAAACGCTTATAAACTAACGCAGCCGCTCATGCTAGGTACTGATGGTGTTGAATATGTTTGCTCAGTTGACTTGATAGTGAATCTTTCATTTGATCTAGTACTTTGGTTCCCTTGTCAGAGTTTCTCTACTAAATCTTTTTATCGTTAGTGTCGTTGAGTGTGGAGAGCTCTGTTAGAAAACTCTTTTCTAGCAGACACTTCTGTTGATTCATTTAATCAGTTTTCCATTTCATTTTGAAGCTAACGCCCTAGAATGGCTAGCTACTTTTGTCTCAGCTATTATTTCTCTGGAATTGCAGACTACTTTGGTCACTAGTAGTTCGCTTGATGAGAGCTTTTTGTTGTAGTTCAAAACAGTAATTCTTTTAGCAGCGAAGCTAGATTGTTTTCTCAAACTCTCAAAAGATTTTCATTACGGTTTGAGAAAAAACACAAAGCGGGCAGGTTTTCTCTATTATGAGACATGATAAAACTTTTTATACATGGTATTGTGGGAGATTTGTGTGAAATCAGTGACCCCAGCCCCTTCCCTTCCCCCTCAACCCCCTACCCTGCACCCCTTGCCACCCCTGAACGAGTGCAACAGAACCCCTTCCCTTTGATTAGAAGTATCCCTAAATGATAGCAGTTGAATAACTCAGCTATTCATCATGCATGCCCAGCTACTAGCTATACTGAGTGAGTCATACGGAGATTACTCGGTCATATATGGCCACCATACGGAGATCACCCGGTCATAAATGGCCACTAATGGATAAGCTTGAGTGCAAAAGAAAGCATGACAGCCTATTGAAGTCATACAAAAGAAAGAGCATTGAAGTGGGACCCAAGCTTTAGGAGGAGGAGCCTTGGAGCTAGTAAACAATGTGCCATGTGTGCACTGTTCTATTTGATTGTCTTTGTTTATTTTATGTATTGATTGTGATGATTTGTTGATAATTTATAAGGATCTGTTATATTGGTTTACCCTAATAAGGGAGTGCGCCTTCCTAGTCTCTCCTATAAAAGGAATTGTTGGAGACCAGGGAGGCAGAAGTTATTGTGGATTACTGTGGAGTTATTATGCATGGCTTGCAGTAATAGTGGAGTAATCATTGTACTTGTATCTTGCTAAATAGAATGTAAATAATAAAGTATTATTATTAACAAGGAACACTCGTATCGATTGTCTGGACATTATTAGTATTAACAAGGAATACATAGAAGCCGTTGTGTCGGTGGTGTAAATAAAGATAGAAAAACACTACATTGGTGGCAGCGGTAGGATCTATGAACGAGAGAGACACAACGGATAGGAAGAGAAGAAGGTAGGAAGAGAAGAAGTTAGAGAGAGAAGAAGGTAGGAAGAACTAGGAGCTATACCAAGCCTGTATTTCTTGCATACTACCTTCCCCCTCTTCAGAAGCTACTCTGTGTCAGTATCCCTCTGTATACTACCTACCCCGAAGCTATACCGAGCCTGTATAGCCATATACTACCTTCCCCGAAGCTACACCGAGCCTGTATAGCCATATACTACCTACCCCGAAGCTACACCGAGCTTGTATAGCCATAAACTACCTACCCCGAAGCTATACCGAGCCTGCATACCCTATATACCACCTTCCCCCCTCCCCAGAAGTCCCACCGAGCCTGTATAGCCATATACTACCTACCCCGAAGCTATACCGAGCCTGTATACCCTGTATACCACCTTCCCCCCTCCCCAGAAGTCACACCGAGCCAGTATCATTGGTATACTACCCCCCCCCTTTTGTTCCCCAGAAGCTACCCCGACCCGGGGTACATTGTATACCAGCTTACTCTTGCCAAAAACAGTCACTCAACCCCCCCTAGCTTGCCATTGTATCTAGCATGGCCACCCAAAGAGCTAGGAGTGCCGGCAGAAACTCTGTCGGAGCACGACCTACCGTAGCGCTGGAGCAACTCACCGAAGCTCTGCAGATGTTGGTACAGCCTCCCCGAGGACCAATACAGACACCCTTCAAGGCCCCAAAGTACGACTGGACGGGAGACATCCAGTATTTTGTCACTTGGTTCCTCGAGGTCGCAGATGCCAATGACTGGGGCCAAGCTACAGCCCTGATGCATCTCCGAGCGGCACTGAAGGACGAGGCACTAGAGTGTGGACGCCCCCCTCACGTAGAAGTTATCTTCGCCGCCCTCCGAGCCCGTTTCGGACTCACCCCAAAGGAAGCGCAGGCCAAGTTAATTGTGTTGCGTCGTTCTGCCCAGGCCTCACTACAACAGCATGCCAACGAAGTGGAGAAATTAGTTCGTGTGGCATACGATGACCTACCCCCCCCCCCCCCCCCCCCCCCCCAAGAGTCGACCAAATGGTACTAGAGACTTTTGCCAGCGCTATTGGTAATGCCTATCTACAATGGCACCTGCTGGCAGTCCAACCACAAGTAGTAATATATGAGCAGATCTCCCTACCAAGTGTTTTTTGTGGATTAGCCCTTGGGGTTGAGGCAATGGGTTACGGCGTTGGATGAATTCGCCGAGTTTATATTGTATTTTATTGGAGGGGCATTTGAGTGGCATTTGAGTGGCATTTAAGTGGCATTTGAGTTTGGATTATTTTTTTACTTAATTTGAACTCATATGGCAGCTAGATTTTGAATGTATGGCATTTAAGTTTTGATAATTTTTTTACATAATTTGAACTCATATGGCATCTTGAGAGAGAGGAGAGAGAAGAGAGAGAAGAGAGAAGAGAGGGAGGAGAGAGGAGTTTTATCTACATTGAATAAATATATTGATCAAAAATGAATGATTATATGATTATATACATTTATTACATAATAAGTAGGGAAAATCTTCCTATATAATATAGCTAGAGTCAGTAAATACTAAGTAATACAAAGCACTACAACTTGTAATGACAATCAATGCATACATACATACCTACATACATATGGTATCCTGAGAGAAAGAAAGAGATAGAGGAGAGAGGGAGAGAGAGGAGAGAGGGAGAGAGAGGAGAGAGAGATTTTTTAGTTTTCTATACATTCATATATATATATATATATATATGGTTAATTATGTACATATTTATGGATATATTTATATGTGCATAGAGAGAGAGAGAGAGAGAGAGAGAGAGAGAGAGAGAGAGAGAGAGAGAGAGAGAGAGAGAGAGAGAGAGAGAGAGAGAGAGAGAGAGAGAGAGAGAGAGAGAGAGAGAGAGAGAGAGAGAGGATATATATCTACATTGAATAAATATATTGATCAAAAATGAAACGTTATATGATTATATACCTGATTACATAATAAGTAGGGAAAATCTTCCTATATAATATAGCTAGAGTCAGTAAATACTAAGTAATACAAAGCACCACAACTTGTAATGACAATCAATGCATACATACATACATACATACATACATACATACATACATACATACATACATACATACATACATACATACATACATACATACATACATACATACATACATACATATGGTATCTTGAGAGAAAGAGAGAGAGGAGAGAGAGAGGAGAGAGATTTTTTTAGTTTTCTATACATTCATGTATATATGGTTAATTATGTACATATTTATGGGTATATTTATATCTACATAGAGAGAGGAGAGAGGAGAGAGGAGATATATCTACATTGAATTAATATATTGATCAAAAATGAATCATTGTATGATTATATACATTTATTAGATAATAAGTAGGGAAAATCTTCCTATATAATATAGCTAGAGTCAGTAAATACACACATGCCCATATTCATGTACATGTGCATAAATTGATATGAATACCTACATGTCCATATTCATGTCCATATTCATGTCCATTTATGTACATGTCCATATTCATGTCCATTTATGTACATACCTATGTTCATATTTATGTACATGTGCATGTCCAAATTCATTTCCATATTAACATTTTATAGCTATGTACAGAGGAGAGAGAAGAGAGGAGAGAGAGAGGAGAGAGAGAGAGATTTTTTAGTTTTTTATACAACCATGTATATGTGGATAAGTATGTACATATTTATGGATATACTTATATCTATATTGAATAATATACATTTATGACATAATAACTATATTGAATGCTATAAAATATGTTGGAAAGTCACCAAATTAGCTCTCTAGATGGTTAGAATTTACAGTATTTGGGAAATAACTGCAAGAGAGGAGAGAGGAGTATTTGGTAGAGGAGAGAGGAGAGAGGAGAGAGGAGAGAGGAGAGAGAGGAGGCTTGAGCGTAAATATTTCTTTTAGTTATTTACATAATAAGTATATTGAATACTATAAAATATCTTGGAAAATCGTCAAATTAGACCTCTAGATGGTTAAAATTTACAGTATTTGGGAAAAAACTACAATAGAAAACATTATGAATGTATGGCATTTAAGTATTGATAGTTTTTTACACAATTCGAACTCATATGGTATCTTGAGAGAAAGGAGAGAGGAAAAGAGGAGAGAGGAGGGGAAATAATTGCACTCAAACGAAAAAAAAAAATGAAGCTGGATATTCATCTATTTGTATATATCCACAAGAAAACTGGGGTATTTGGTGAAATATTCTTTTATTCCATTCAATTTTCATTAGTTTTATTTGAGTCGAAGTATTATTTACACTGGTTAGAATTTATTAAAATTACTGCTCAATCCTTTATCCAACACCTACAATAATTCTTAGTAAGAGTAGTGTAATGAAACTGAGTAATAATCTACACACATCTTGTTCACTTTATATGCTGTAGCACATGTTTTTCCTTTAGTTATCTGCAGTTACTTCAATTGGATCTTATCCAGATGTTTTATAGTCTTTGCTGCTACTGCGTTTTGTCTCAAACAAAAGTCCAAAGTAGGCATTGTGTTTACAAAATACAAAAAAATTGATTGTTACAATTGATTCATTTATTTTCATTGACTTTGTCTACATATACATAAAGTAACGAAGAAACAGTTTGTGTATGAAACTATCTAGTAGAGATAACTTTATATCTATGTTCAACTAGCATTAAATAAGTACTTATTATTTTGTTAATAATAAACAATTAGAGTCAGTTATTTTACTAGTGCTCGGACAAACACACAATGTTGTTAATGTCAAAGTCTGTGATCTTACAAAGAAATAGCTTAGATATTATTAGCATAAAATTATCTAGTAAAGATAAATTACCTAGGAGTGAATTCTAGTTGAGGTTCGAATTTTTTTAAATATAAATAATTAAAACCGCTTGGACAAACAGAGAGATTGTCAATGTCACAGCTTGCGTTCTTGCGAGCCAATAACTTAAACACTGTGCGTATAAAATTATCAAGTAAAGTTGAAATTATGTCTAGAGGCGAAAATGGAGGACAACTCCGTATCGCAACTAGTTGAGCTTTTCTACTAGCGTTAAATGATTGTTTATTATTTGTTTTAAAAATAAATAATTAGAGCTTTCTAGTAGTGTTAAATAATTATTGAATATTTTTTACCTTATCACCATTTAGAGCCAGATGATTTAATTAACTAAAGACAAATAATTATTTTAGCATTTCTTACCTTGCTGCTCTCCTAGTAGCTGTAGTAGATGATGCTTCTCCGCTTGCTGTTGAAGAACTGGATGCTTTCTATGTCAAAACAGTGGCTCTTAAATAGCTAAAATTGCACTGATTAAACCCTATGAATCAGCACTTTTTCCAATGCTTTCGCGGGAATAAAAACTGTTTATTCCCGCAAAAGCAACGGTTTCCATTCACGTGAAAATAAATTATTTATTCCCGCGAAAGCAACGGTTTCTATTCGCGTGAAAATAAATTATTTATTCCCGCGAAAGCAACAGTTTCCATTCGCGTGAAAATAAATTATTTATTCCCGCAAAAGCAATGGTTTGTATTCACCTGAAAATAAAATGTTTATTCCCTCGAAAGCATTGGTTTGTATTCGCGTGAAAATAAATTGTTTATTCCCGCGAAAGCAAAGGTTTCCATTCGCGTGAAAATAAAATGTTTATTCCCGCAAAAGCAACAGTTTCTATTCGTGTGAAAATCAATTGTTTATTCCCGCGAAAGCAACGGCTTGTATTCGCGTGAAAATAAAGTATTTATTCTCGCGAAAGCAAAGGTTTCCATTCGCGTGAAAATAAAATGTTTATTCCCGCGAAAGCAACGGTTTCTATTCGCGTGAAAATAAATTATTTATTCCCGCGAAAGCAACAGTTTTTATTCGCGTGAAAATAAAGTATTTATTCCCGCGAAAGCATTGGTTTGTACTCGCGTGAAAATAAACTTTTTATTCCCGCGAAAGCAACGGTTTCCATTCGCGTGAAAACAAATTAATTATTCCCGCGAAAGCATTGGTTTGTATCCGCGTGAAAATTAAGTTTTTATTCCCGCGAAAGCATTGGAAAAAATGCTTATTCATAGGGTCTAATCAGTGCAACTTTAGCTTTTTAAGAGCCACTGTTTTCACATAGAAAGCATCCAGTTCTTCAACAACAAGCGGCGAAGCATCATCTACTACAGATACTAGGAGAGCATCTAGGTAAGAAATGCTAAAATAATTATTTGTCTTTAGCTAATTAAATCAACTGGCTCTAAGTGGCAATAGGGTAAAAAATATTCAATAATTATTTAACACTAGTAGAAAGCTCTAATTATTTATTTTAAAATATGTTGTGTTCTCATAGAATGTGTATTTTCTAACCTGAGTTTACAATACAATGAAATGGTCAAAGATATCCTACTTATATATATGCAGAGAGCTGGTATAGCCAAAGTATAATCCATAGCTATCACAAAAAGCAATATGTAACATTTCCATAAAGCATAGCCATGTGATAATATGTTAATAGCACATAACAAATAATGTATACATGTGTAGTAATTGTCATGTCCTAACACCTCCCTGCTAGCTTGAAGTTATCCTTATTACTTCAGCGATTAGTATTCCTCTTTGAGCGTCTGGGATTATCCCTGTTGTATTCATTGCCATCAGGTAATCTAGGATTTCGACGTTTTGTTGGTGGTCGTGGTTCATGTGCTGTAGGTAATAGTTGTGGTTGTGGGTTTTGTGATGTAGTGGATATTTCATCCGGTGGTTCGTCATCTTCAGGAGAAGTATGCCTAGGACAGAGTTGATCCAAGTGTCTCTTCCAGGTTGGTCCTCTGGGCTGTACTCTGACGTTAACACTTCTGCTTCCGAACACCTTCACTACAACAGCTGCCACCCATTTAGGCTGTTTATCTCTTCTTGGTCCACAGTATAGAGCATAGCATGGTGTTCCTACTGTGTAATGATGTACTGTCTTGGTAGATCGATTATCCTGCATCTGTTTACCTTGAGCTAATTGAGCAAGTGATGGCAGTAATGTGTCGATCTTTGTTCTGATCTGTCTTCCATTCAACAGTTCACTAGGTGAGTAGCCATAAGACAGTGGTGTCCTTCGATACTGCATCAAGAACTCTTGTAATGCCGGTTTGGCTGAAAGAGTAGACTTCTTGAGAGCTTGTTTGAATGATTGAACCAGCCTTTCTGCAGCCCCGTTAGTGGCTGGATGGTATGGTGCACCAGTAAGATGAATGATTCCTCGATTTCTGCACCAATCCTGAAATTCCTCGGAAGTAAAGGTTGCTCCATTATCTGAAACTATAGTATGAGGGTATCCGAAATGAGCAAAATCCTCCTCGAGTAATTCGGTAGTTACTTTGGTTGTTATAGAAGTGGTAGGATGTATACAGGGGTACTTTGTGTATGCATCTACTAACACCAACCAATTGGTTCCCATGAAGTTAATCGCATGGTCAATGTGTACTCTGCTCCATGGCTTCTCGGGCATCATCCAAGGGTGATTTGGTAACCGATCCGGCTTGTTTTGATGCTCATTGCAGGAAGTACACTTGTGAGCAGTGTCCGTGATGTCTTGATCCATCCTGGGCCAGTAGACTGCAGTTCTTGCGAGTTGCTTCATTGTCTGCATGCCAAAATGTCCAAGATGTAAAAGTTGAAGAACTTGTCTCTGAAGAGAGAGAGAGGAATGACTACTCTCGTTCCATAAAGTAGACATCCGCTTTCTGCTGACAATGACATCTCCAGTTTCCTAAAATCTTGTAGTGAATAGCCATCAGTCACAGTTCCAGCTTCATTGCTGTCATTTCCTTTTGGCCATCCATCCTTCAGGTATCTCATCACGGTACTAAGTACAGGATCCTTTGACGTTTCTTTCTTTAGAATCCCAGGATCTGTTGGTTTCAGTTGACTTCCAATGTGTTTGATTGTACAGACGGTATCAACATCTTCACCTTCTTCCTCCCCATCAAACTTGTCATCAGATCCAATGGGTAAGCGGCTTAGTGCGTCTGCATTTCCATGATTAGATGTTTTCCTATACTCAATGGTATAGTCATATTGATTTAGAGTAAGTGCCCATCTTGCTAGTCTGTTTGCTGCTAGTGCTGGAGTAGCTCTGTTAGGTCCAAACAGTGCTAGTAGTGGTTTGTGATCCGTTACCAAGATGAACTTCCTCCCATAGATAAATTGATGGAACTTGTTGAGTGCATATATAATTGCTAGAGCTTCTTTCTGTATTTGACTGTATCTTCCCTGAGTACTGGTCAGTGTCTTGCTAGCATGAGAGACAGGTCTTTCACTTCCATCCTTGTATCTGTGAAACAGAACAGCTCCAAGACCCACCTCCGATGCATCACAAGAAATCCCAATCTCCAGAGAAGGGTCGAAGTGCGCCAATACTGTCTCCTCACATAGCATTTCCTTTAGCTTTGAATATGATGTTTGTTGTTCCTTTTTCCAGTGCCACAATTCTCCTTTCTTCAGCAATTGTTGTAGTGGCACTGTTATTGTAGAAAGATCTGGAAGAAATTTGTGATAAAACTGTATGGATCCCAGAAATGACTTGAGTGTAGCTACATTTGTCGGTGCTGGCATTTTCTTTAATGCTTCTACTCCAGCTCCTTTCGCTATTCCTTGGTTAGATAATCGATGTCCCAAGTAATCCACAGTTTCTTGAGCAAATGAACATTTTTCCAGTCTACATCGTAGTCCTTTTTCTTGAAGTCGTTGTAGAATTCCACGAAGATTCCTCAGGTGATCTTCAGCTGTGTCTCCGCTTACAAGAATATCATCAAGATAAACAGCTACTCCTGGAAGATCCCGAGTAAGTTGTTCCATAATTTGTTGGAAATATCCTGGTGCAGAGCTAATCCCAAATGGTAATCTTTTCTGCAGTAGAACTCCTCTGTGTGTGCTGAGAGCTAATCTCCTCTGACTTTCTGGAGTCAAAGTAATCTGATTATATGCATCTGCTAAGTCAATTTTGGTGAAGCCATGTCCTCCTCCCAATTTCCTCATCAAATCTTCTGGTAATGGAATAGGTTGTCTGTGTGTTTCCAGTTGAGGGTTGACTGTTACAGAGTAATCTCCACATACACGAAGTTTCCTTTTCGTTTGTCCTGGCAGCAGTGCTTTTCGAATAGGTACAACTGGTGTCCCATATGTGTTGAACTGAACTGGTTCCCATATTCCTTTTGCAATTCCAGCATCATATGCTTGTGCTAGATCCTCTTGAATGGCAAAAGGTACCGGTCTGGCTTTGCAGAATACAGGTGTGGCCTCGTCTTTGAAGCGTATTTCCAGCTCAAAATCCTTCAGACATCCTAATTCTGGTTTAAAGAGATCAGGAAATTCTGAAGTAAGTCTTTTACATGCTGCTTGTAGATTCCTATCAAGTTTAATTTGATTGATCGGTTGCATTTGTTTTCCATGTACTAATCCGTCAACAGATATGCCAAGTTGCCGTATACCCTCCCTTCCAAGAAGGTTAAGATTAGGTACTTTGCTCACGACAAATTGTAATTGTTGCTTATGTTGACGTGAATCCTGATGTGTGTTGATAAGACAAACTCCTAGGATGTTAATCCGATCTTTGGTTGCTGATTCATAGCATACTTGTGTTGTTGTTAGTGCTGGACTGCCAATTTTCTTCCAGTTGTCCATAGATAGGAAGTTGTCTCCTGCTCCTGTGTCTACTTCCAAGGTAAGTGGATGACCTTGTAAATTGACATCAACTTGAAGTTGTGGATTTGTGCCGACTGTTTGGACTGCCTTGACCAACTTCAAAGTTTTAGCACCTTTCTGCTTTTTTCGGCAGACGACTTCCAGGTGTCCTGTAAGTTTACAGTAATTGCAAACCGAATTCCTGTACCTACATTCGACAGCTTTGTGGTTATTTTTCCCACATCTGTAGCAGCTCTGCCGAGTAGAATTAGTTGCAGGCTTTGGATTTGTCTTCTTTTTGTTTACTATTTGTACAGGATTTGCTGCCCCATGTACAGTTTCTTTTGCTACCTTTGCCACTTCTTCCATCTCTATGGCGATGTCAATAGTTCTGGCAAAAGTGAGTTCTCCATTTTTAATTTTGAAGAGTGTTTTCAAAATTGCTTCATTCCCGACCGAGCAGATAAATCTAGTGCGTAAAGCTTCATCCTGCGCGTCAGTAATAGATGCAAAGTCACAAGTTGTAGCATCATGCCTGATTCTTGCTGCCAACTCTTGAATTGTTTCTCCTGGATTTCTTTTCATATTGCTCCAGTAACGATCTCTTTCTCTGATGATGAAAGTTCTTGGGTTATATTGAGTCATCATGTAATCTTCAATTTCCTCCATTGTTAGCTTGTTGACTTCTTTCTTAGGAGTTTGCTGATCTGACCAATCTGTTAACTGTTTGTAGATAACTTTCGATTGATTGGTTAGAAAAATCTGCGGTATTCTTTCCTCAGTAATAGAATTAGCTCCTACGAATGTCCTGAAGCGTAGCAAGTAGTCTGTCCACAGCTCTACGTTGGGATCAAAAGCAGTAAAATTTGGAGTTCTTCCTCCTGCTTGAGCTTGTGTTTTCTGTGTAAGTAGTTCCATCAGCTGTTGATTTTCTCTCTTCTGTGGTTCCATCTGCTCCTTCTGCTGCTCTCTCTGCTGCTCCATCTGCTCCATCTGCTGCTCTTTCTGCTGCTCCATCTGCTGCTCCATCTGCTCCATCTGCTCCTTCTGCTGCTCTCTCTGCTGCTCCATCTGTTCCTTTTGAAGCGCCATCTGCTGAGTGAGTAGTTGAATAAGCTGGTCAGTAGGAGTAGACATGTTGATTGAACAATAACTCTAAGTAAACCGATGTCAGATGTCAAGTGATGATGCAGAAGTAAAGAAATCTCCAGCTGAATAATCCTATCCTCGTCGCCAATTGTTGTGTTCTTTTAGAATGTGTATTTTCTAACCTGAGTTTACAATACAATGAAATGGTCAAAGATATCCTACTTATATATATGCAGAGAGCTGGTATAGCCAAAGTATAATCCATAGCTATCACAAAAAGCAATATGTAACATTTCCATAAAGCATAGCCATGTGATAATATGTTAATAGCACATAACAAATAATGTATACATGTGTAGTAATTGTCATGTCCTAACAAAATAAATAATGAACAATTAGTTAACGCTAGTAGAAAAGCTCAACTAGTTGCGATACGGAGTTGTCCTCAATTTTCGCCTCTGGACATAATTTCAACTTTACTTGATAATTTTATACGCACAGTGTCTAAGTTATTCGCTCGCAAGAACGCAAGCTGTGACATTGACAAATCTGTCTGTTTGTCCAAGCGGTTTTAATTATTTATATTTAAAAAACTCGAACCTCAACTAGAATTCACTCCTAGGTAATTTATCTTTACTAGATAACTTTATGCTAATAATGACTAAGCTATCTCTTTGTAAGATCACAGACTTTGACATTAACAAAATTGTGTGTTTGTCCAAGCTCTAGTAATGTAACTGACTCTAATTATTTATTATTACCAAAATAATAAGTACTTATTTAATGCTAGTTGAACCTAGATATAAATTAATCTCTACTAGATAGTTTCATACTGACACAAACTTTTTCTTGGCTACTTTATGTAGATAAAGCCAATGAAAATAAATGAATCAATTGTAACAATCAATTTTTTGTATTTTGTAGACATGATGTCTACTTTGGACTCTTGTTTGAGATGAAACGCAGCAGAGCAAAAGACTATAAAACATTTGGTTAAGATCTACCAACACCAACGATAGATGTAACACAACATGACTTTCTCTCCTACTTATATGATACCAAACCAATAAAGACTCAAACTACGTGGATCTTGAAGACAGCACACTTCTTCAACACAGCAAGAATTCCTTTCAAGATCTACCACCACCACCTACTTAGATGATGGCAAACCAATGAAGACTCAAACTACATGGATTTTGAAGACAGCACACTTTTCCAACACAGCAAGAATTCCTTTCAAGATCTACCACCTACTTAGATGATACCAAATCAATGAACACTCAAACCACATGGATTTTGAAGGCGACAGACTTTTCCGACACACCAAGAATTCCTTTAAAGATGTTACACAACATGACTTTCTCCCCTACTTAGATGATGCCAAACCAATGAAGACTCAAACTACACGGATTTTGAAGACAGCACACTTCTCCGTAATAGCAAGAATTATTTTCCAGATCTACCATCTACTTAGATGAACCAAACCAATGAAGACTCAAACTACATGGGTTTTGAAGACAGCATACTTCTCCAACACAGCAAAAATTCATTTCAAGATCTACCACCTATTTAGATGATACCAAACCAATGAAGACTCAAACTACATGGATTTTGAAGACAGCAAACTTCTCCATAATAGCAAGAATTATTTTCAAGATCTACCACCTACTTAGATGATACCAAATCAATGAAGACTCAAACCACATGGATTTTGAAAACAGCACACTTCTCCAACACAGCAAGAATTCCTTTCAAGATCTACCACCTACTTAGATGATACCAAACCAATGAAGACTCAAACTACATGGATTCTACTTCGATGATGCTGAAAAATAAAACTGTCCAGAACAAGAGCTCAAGAAGCTAATCTATAACTCAAGGCAATCATATCACTATAGGTGAGTTTTACTAATTTTTAGCATAAATTGAACAAAATGCTGAATGTATACATTTTCCAGGTAAAAAAAGGACTTTTTTGGTGAAATTAGTGTATTTTTTACAACAAAATGCTGAATTTATACATTTTCCAGGTCAAAAAAGGATTTTTTTGATGTAATTAGTGTACTTTTTTACAACAAAATGCTGAATATATACATTTTTCCAGGTGAAAAAAGCACCTTTTTGGTGTAATTAGTGTGTTTTTTACAACTCATTTATAAAGCAAGTATTTTTTGTTTTGTTTTAGATAGATGAGAGAGAATCAAAAACACTTGGTGAAAATAATGCTCAAGAAAGAACAAGCTGAACGATGTAACTTGGTGAGTTATTTCCCTTTTCTAATAATGTAAACTATCCAATGTAATTAGAACTATACTTCCAATTCATGTAATTATTTTACATTTTTGCTTAATCATTCTATACTAATACATAACTTTTTTATTTTAGTTCATCACGAAAGTAAAAGCACATAGAACAGAAGTCTTCCTTCCTAAGATATAATCAAAGACCTCATTGTAAAGGAACAAACTATGCATTAACTGTTATTACTTTATATTTATTACAAGTTGTAGTGCTTTGTATTACTTAGTATTTACTGAGTCTAGCTATATTATATGGGGAGATTTTCTTTACTTATTATGTAATAAATGTATATAATCATATATTGATTCATTTTTAATCAATGTATTTATTCAAAATAGATATATCTCCTCGCTCTATGTAGATATAAGTATACCCATAAATATGTACATAATTGACCATATATACATGAATGTATAGAAAACTAAAAGATCTCTCTCTCTCATCTCTCTCTTTCTCTCTCTCAAGATACCATATGTATGTATGTATGTATGAATGCATTGATTGTCATTACAAGTTGTAGTGGTTTGTATTACTTAGTATTTACTGACTCTAGCTATATTATATAGGAAGATTTTCCCTACTTATTATGTAATAAATGTATATAATCATATAATGATTCATTTTTGATCAATATATTTGTTCAATGTAGATATATCTCTTTTCTCCTCTCTCTATGTAGATATAAATATACCCATAAATATGTACATAATTAACCATATATACATGAGTGTATAGAAAACTAAAAAATCTCTCTCCTCTCTCTCTCCCTCTCTCCTCTCTCTCCCTCTCTCCTCTCTCTCTTTCTTTCTCTCAAGATACCATATGTATGTATGTATGCATTGATTGTCATTACAAGTTGTAGTGCTTTGTATTACTTAGTATTTACTGACTCTAGCTATATTATCTAGGAAGATTTATTATGTAATCAATGTATATAATCATATATTCATTCATTTTTGATCAATATATTTATTCAATGTAGATAAAACTCCTCTCTCCTCTCTCTCTCCTCTCTCCTCTCTCTCTTCTCTCTCCTCTCTCTCAAGACGCCATATGAGTTCGAATTATGTGAAAAAAATTATCAAAACTTAAATGCCATACATTCAAAATCTAGCTGCCATATGAGTTCAAATCAAGTAAAAGAATAATCAAAACTCAAATGCCACTTAAATGCCACTCAAATGCCACTCAAATGCCTCTCAAATGAAATACAATATAAACTCGGCGAATCCATCCAACGTCGTAACCCATTGCATAACCCCAAAGGTCTAATCCACAAAAAAACACTTGGTAGGGAAATCTGCTCATATATTACTACTACCACACACGATCGAGGAAGCTATTAGAGCTGGAAACGAATTTCTGCGAGTCAACGTTGGATTCGAAGATAGGCCCTCCAGAGTGAGAATAGTGGAAGAGGAGGAAGAACACTTACCCCCACCCAGTGACCGGCAGTAGTAATATATGAGCAGATCTCCCTACCAAGTGTTTTTTTGTGGATTAGATCTTGGAGTTTAGGCAATGGGTTACGACGTTGGATGAATTCGCCGAGTTTATATTGTATTTTACTTGAGGGGTACTTGAGTGGCATTTGAATGGCATTTAAGTGGCATTTGAGTTTTGATTAGTTTTTTACTTAATTTGAACTTATATGGCATATAGATTTTGAATGTATGGCATTCAAGTTTTGATAACTTTTTTACATAACTCGAACTCATATGGTATCTTGAGAGAGAGGGGAGAGGAGAGAGGAGAGAGGAGAGATGGGAGATGAGAGAGGAGAGAGAGAGAGAGAGAGGAGAGAGATTTTTTAGTTTTCTATACATTCATGTATATATGGTTAGTTATGTACATATTTATGGCTATATTTATATTTACATAGAGAGAGAGGAGAGAGGAGATATATCTAAATTGAATAAATACATTGATTAAAAATGAATCATTGTATGATTATATACATTTATTACATAATAAGTAAGGAAAATCTCCCCATATAATATAGCTAGAGTCAGTAAATACTAAGTAATACAAAGCACTACAACTTGTAATAAAGACAAAGTAATAACAGTTAATGCATAGTTTGTTCCTTTACAATGATGTCTTTGATGTACTGATGTTATATCTTAGGAAGGAAGACTTCTGTTCTATGTGCTTTTAATTTCGTAATGAACTAAAATAAAAAAAGTTATGTATTAGTATAGAATGATTAAGCAAAAATGTAAAATAATTACATGAATTTGAATTATAGTTCTAGTTACATTGGATAGCTTACATTATTAGAAAAGGGAAATAACTCACCAAGTTACATTGTTCAGCTTGTTCTTTCTTTAGCATTATTTTCACCAAGTGCTTTTGATTCTCTTTTATCTATCTAAAAGCAAACAAAAAATACTTGCTTTATAAGTATGCTGTAATAAATACACTAATTACACCAAAAAAGTGCTTTTTTAACATGGAAAAACGTATATATACAACATTTTGTTGTAAAAACTACACTAATTACACCAAAAAGTCCTTTTTTTCACCTTTAACATGTATATATTCAGCATTTTGTTGTAAAAAATACACTAATTACACCAAAAAAGTCCTTTTTTCACCTGGAAAGTGTATATATTCAGCATTTTGTTGTAAAAAAATACATTATTTACACTAAAACAGTCCTTTTTTTACCTGGAAAATGTATATATTCAGCATTTTGTTGTAAAAAATACATTATTTACACCAAAACAGTCCTTTTTTCGCCTGAAAAATGTAGATATTCAGCATTTTGTTGTAAAAATACACTAATTTAAAAAAAAGTCTTTTTTTCACTTGGAAAATGTATATATTCAGCATTTTGTTTAATTTATGATAAAAATTAGTAAAACTCACCTATAGTGATATGATTGCCTTGAGTTATAGATTAGCTTCTTGAGCTCTTGTTCTGGACAGTTTTTTTCAGCATCATCGAAGTATAATCCATGTAGTTGAGTCTTCATTGGTTTGGTATCATCTAAGCAGGAGAGGAAGTAATGTTGTGTAACATTGACTCTTCATTGGTTTGGTATCATCTTGTCTTCAAAATCGATGTAGTTTGAGTCTTCATTGCTTTGTCATCATCTAAGCAGGTGGTAGATCTTGAAAGGAATTCCTGCTGTGTTGGAGAAATATGCTGTCTTCAAAATCCATGTAGTTTGAGTCTTCATTGGTTTGGTATCATCTAAGTAGGTGGTAGATCTTGAAAGGAATTCTTGCTGTGTTGGAGAAGTGTGCTGTCTTCAAAATCCATATAGTTTGAGTGTTCATTGGTTTGGCATCATACAAGTAGGTGGTAGATCTTGAAAGGAATTCTTGCTGTGTTGGAGAAGTGTGCTGTCTTCAAAAATCCATGTAGTTTGAGCCTTCATTGGTTTGGTATCATCTAAGTAGGTGGTAGATCTTGAAAGGAATTCTTGCTGTGCTGGAGAAGTGCGCTGTTTTCAAAATCCATGTAGTTTGAGTCTTCATTGATTTGGTATCATCTAAGTAGGAGGTAGATCTTGAAAGGAATTCTTGCTGTGTTGGAGAAGTATGCTGTCTTCATAATCCATGTAGTTTGAGTCTTCATTGGTTTGGTATCATCTAAGTAGGTGGTAGATCTTAAAAGGAATTCTTGCTGTGTTGGAGAAGTGTGCTGTCTTTAAAAATCCATGTAGTTTGAGTCTTCATTGGTTTGTTATCATCTAAGTAGGCGGTAGATCTTGAAAGGAATTCTTGCTGTGTTGGAGAAGTGTGCTGTCTTCAAAATCCATGTACTTTGAGTCTTCATTGATTTGGTATCATCTAAGTAGGTGGTAGATCTTGAAAGGAATTCTTGCTGTGTTGAAGAGGTATGCTGTCTTCAAAATCCATGTAGTTTGAGTCTTCATTGGTTTGGAATCATCTAAGTAGGTGATAGATTTTGAAATGAATTCTTGCTGTGTTGGAGAAGTATGCTGTCTTCAAAATCCATGTAGTTTGAGTCTTCATTGGTTTGGTTCAAAATCGATGTAGTTTGAGTCTTCATTGATTTGGTATCATCTAATTAAGTCGTAAATCTTGAAAGGAATTCTTGCTGTGTTGGAGAAGTATGCTGTCTTCAAAATTCATGTAGTTTGAGTCTTCATTGGTTTGGTATCATTTAAGTAGGTGGTAGATCTTGAAATGAATTTTTGCTGTGTTGGAGAAGTATGCTGTCTTCAAAATTCATGTAGTTTGAGCCTTCATTGGTTTGGTATCATCTAAGTAGGTGGTAGATCTTGAAAGGAGTTCTTGCTGTGTTGGAGAAGTCGACTGTCTTCAAAATTCATGTAGTTTGAGTCTTCATTGGTTTGGTATCATCTAAGTAGGTGGTAGATCTTGAAATGAATTCTTGCTGTGTTGGAGAAGTGTGCTGTCTTCAAAATTGATGTAGTTTGAGTCTTCATTGGTTTGGTATCATCTAAGTAGGTGGTAGATCTTGAAAGAAATTTTTGCTGTGTTGGAGAAGTGTGCTGTCTTCATCTTCATTAGCTTGGTATCATCTAAGTAGGTGGTAGATCTTGAAATGAATTCTTGCTGTGTTGGAGAAGTGTGCTGTCTTCAAAATTGATGTAGTTTGAGTCTTCATTGGTTTGGTATCATCTAAGTAGGTGGTAGATCTTGAAATGAATTCTTGCTGTGTTGGAGAAGTGCGCTGTCTTCAAAATCGATGTAGTTTGAGTCTTCATTGATTTGGTATCATCTAATTAAGTCGTAGATCTTGAAAGGAATTCTTGCTGTGTTGGAGAAGTATGCTGTCTTCAAAATTCATGTAGTTTGAGTCTTCATTGGTTTGGTATCATTTAAGTAGGTGGTAGATCTTGAAATGAATTTTTGCTGTGTTGGAGAAGTATGCTGTCTTCAAAATTCATGTAGTTTGAGTCTTCATTGGTTTGGTATCATCTAAGTAGGTGGTAGATCTTGAAAGGAGTTCTTGCTGTGTTGGAGAAGTCGACTGTCTTCAAAATTCATGTAGTTTGAGTCTTCATTGGTTTGGTATCATCTAAGTAGGTGGTAGATCTTGAAATGAATTCTTGCTGTGTTGGAGAAGTGTGCTGTCTTCAAAATTGATGTAGTTTGAGTCTTCATTGGTTTGGTATCATCTAAGTAGGTGGTAGATCTTGAAAGAAATTCTTGCTGTGTTGGAGAAGTGTGCTGTCTTCATCTTCATTAGCTTGGTATCATCTAAGTAGGTGGTAGATCTTGAAATGAATTTTTGCTGTGTTGGGGAAGTATGCTGTCTTCAAAATCTATGTAGTTTGAGTCTTCATTGGTTTGGTATCATCTAAGTAGGTGGTAGATCTTGAAAGGAATTCTTGCTGTGTTGGAGAAGTGTGCTGTCTTGAAAATTGATGTAGTTTGAGTCTTCATTGGTTTGGCATCATCTAAGTAGGTGGATCTTGAAAGGAATTCTTGCTGTGTCACATAAGTAGGAGAGAAAGTCATGTTGTTTTACATCTATCGTTGGTGTTGGAAGATCTTGACCACATGTTTATAGTCTTTGCTACTGCTGCATTTCGTCTCAAACAAGAGTCCAAAGTAGACATCATAACTACAAAATACAAAAAATTGTTAGTTACAATTGATTCATTTATTTTCATTGGCTTTATCTACATAGAGTAGCGAAGAAAAAGTTTGTGTGAGTATAAAACTATCTAGTAGAGATAAATTTATATCTAGGTTCAACTAGCATTGAATAATTATTATTATTTTGTTAATAATAAATAAGTAGAGTCGGCTACTTTACTAGAACTTGGACAAACACTTATTTTAAAAATGAATAATTAGAGCTTTCTACTAGTGTTAAATAATTAATGATAATAATTTACCTTATCACCACTTAGAGCCAGATGATTTAATTAACTAAAGACAAATAATTATTTTAGCAATTCTTACCTTGATGCTGGATGTTCTCCTAGTAGCTGTAGTAGATGATGGTTCTCCGCTTGCTGTTGAAGAACTGGATGCTTTCTGTGTGAAAACAGTGGCTCTTAAATAGCTAAAGTTGCACTGATTAAACCCTATGAATCAGCATTTTTTTCCAATGCTTTCGCGGGAATAAATAGTTTATTTTCACGCGAATAGAAACCGTTGCTTTCGCGGGAATAAATAATTTATTTTCACGCGAATAGAAACAGTTGCTTTCGCGGGAATAAATAGTTTATTTTCACGCGAATAGAAACCGTTGCTTTCGCGGGAATAAATAGTTTATTTTCACGCGAATAGAAACCGTTGCTTTCGCGGGAATAAATAATTTATTTTCACGCGAATAGAAACAGTTGCTTTCGCGGGAACAAATAGTTTATTTTCACACGAATAGAAACTGTTGCTTTCGCGGGAATAAATAGTTTATTTTCACGCGAATAGAAACCGTTGCTTTCGCGGGAATAAATAATTTATTTTCACGCGAATAGAAACAGTTGCTTTCGCGGGAATAAATAGTTTATTTTCACGCGAATAGAAACCGTTGCTTTCGCGGGAATAAATAGTTTATTTTCACGCGAATAGAAACTGTTGCTTTCGCGGGAATAAATAGTTTATTTTCACGCGAATAGAAACCGTTGCTTTCGCGGGAATAAATAATTTATTTTCACACGGATAGAAACAGTTGCTTTCGCGGGAATAAATAGTTTATTTTCACGCGAATAGAAACCGTTGCTTTCGCGGGAATAAATAATTTATTTTCACGCGAATAGAAACAGTTGCTTTCGCGGGAATAAATAGTTTATTTTCACGCGAATAGAAACCGTTGCTTTCGCGGGAATAAATACTTTATTTTCACGCGAATAGAAACAGTTGCTTTCGCGGGAACAAATAGTTTATTTTCACACGAATAGAAACTGTTGCTTTCGCGGGAATAAATAGTTTATTTTCACGCGAATAGAAACCGTTGCTTTCGCGGGAATAAATAATTTATTTTCACACGAATAGAAACAGTTGCTTTCGCGGGAATAAATAGTTTATTTTCACGCGAATAGAAACTGTTGCTTTCGCGGGAATAAATAGTTTATTTTCACGCGAATAGAAACCGTTGCTTTCGCGGGAATAAAAAATTTATTTTCACGCGAATGGAAACCGTTGCTTTCGCGGGAATAAACAGTTTTTATTCCCGCGAAAGCATTGGAAAAAATGCTGATTCATAGGGTTTACTCAGTGCAACTTTAGCTATTTAAGAGCCACTGTTTTCACTTAGAAAGCATCCAGTTCTTCAACAGCAAGCGGAGAAGCATCATCTACTACAGCTACTAGGAGAGCATCAAGGTAAGAAACGCTAAAATAATTATTTGTCTTTAGTTAATTAAATCATCTGGCTCTAAGTGGTGATAAGGTAAAGAATAATCAATAATCATTTAACACTAGTAGAAAGCTCTAATTATTTATTTTTAAAATAAATATTAAAAACTTGTGAAAATGAACTGGTAACATTACGTCGACTGAAATAATGCCTAAAACGTCTCGCATAAATTTTGGTCTGACCAAAAACGGACTGAAAACCTTTACCTTTAGAGCGAGTACAAAATTATCATAACTTGGTCAAGACAACGACATTTACCGTAAATGTCGTTGGTCAAGAGAACGACTCCATATCGTAATAGGAGGATAACTCCACAGTGCAACTAGTTGAGTTCTTCAACTAGTGTTAAATAATAATTTTAATCACTTACCTTTATACAGAAAGTCTCCTAGTAGTTGTAGTAGATGTTGATACTTCAGTCACTGTTGTTGGAGTGGATGCTTTCTGTGTAAAAGCGATGCTTCTTATATAGCTAGGTTGTACTAGGTACCGATTGACACGAGCTGATTCCAATGAAAAGCCTTTATAATATATAAGGTCTTTACGTAGAAAACTCACGCGAAAACTAAAAAAAACATTCTTCGCGGGAGTTTTCTGTCTTATATGTTATAAAGGCTTTACGCAAAAAACTCACGCGAAAACCAAAACTTCTTCGCGGGAGTTTTCCTTCTTATGCGTTATGACAGCTTTATGTAAAAAACTCACGCGAAAACGGGAAAATAAAAAAAAACTTCTTCGCGGGAGTTTTCCTTCTATGTACTATAAAGGCCTTGCGCGGAAAACTAACGGTAAAAAAAATTCCGTGAGTTTTCTGCATAAAGCCTCTATAACATAAAAGAAGGAAAACTCCCGCGAAAGAATTGTTTTGTATTTCCCGTTTTCGCGTGAGTTTTCCGTGTAAAGCCTTTATAGTACATAGAAGGAAAACTCCCGCGAAGAGAATTTTTTTACTGTTCAACTTTTCGCGTGAGTTTTCCGCGTAAAACCTTTATGACTTATAAGAAGGAAAACTCCCGCGAAGAATTTTTTTTTCAGTTTCGGTTTTCGCGTGAGTTTTCCGCGTAAAGACCTGCTTATATATTATAAAGGCTTTTCATTGGAATCAACTCGTGTCAATCGGTACCTAGTACAACCTAGCTATATAAGAAGCACCGCTTTTACACGGAAAGCATCCACTTCAACAACAGTGACTGAAGGATCAACATCTACTACAACTACTAGGAGACTTTCTGTATTAAGGTAAGGAATAATAAATAACTATTTAACACTAGTTGAAGAACTCAACTAGTTGCACTATGGAGTTATCCTCATATTACGATATGGAGTCGTTCTCTTGACCATAGAAGTATCTCTCCTAGATAATTTTATGCTCATAGAACCTATCCTGTTTGCGCTCAAGATTGCAGTCTTTTGGCATTGATTGACAGAATTGTCGTAGGTCCGAGAGAAAAAATAGGTTAGCCTTAAATGACATCTTGAACGACAGGTTGATTTAGAACTTTACAGCCAAAAAATGATTACAACTTTCATTATTGTATTGTTTTACTTTATTATCAACATATAACAGTTATTATTCATTGTATTTAATATGAAAAATAATTTTTACTGATAATGATTATTATTCTTATTATTATTACTATTGTTAATATTATTGTGATTTCATTTGGTTTTCATTGTTACTTTATTGAATTTTGTTCAAGTCTTGTGATCTAAATAATAAAAGAATGATAAATATTTATTTACCACTAGTTGAAAAACTTACCTACTTGCACTATGGAGAAAATAGCCTCCTACAACCAAATCCGCTTGTGTTACAAACCCTGTCTTTGGATATTGATAAAAATGTTATCTTCTTTGTATTATGATTAAATAATAATAAATAGCTCACATTTTTTAAAATATTTCTTATTTTTTGTCTTTTTAGATTGGATAGTTAAGATGGCAATTTTTGTATTTTGTAGACACGATGCCTACTTTGGACTCTTGCTTGAGACAAAACGCAGCAGCAGTAAAGACTATAAAACATCTGGATCAGATCCAATTGAAGTAATTGCAGATAACTAAAGGAATAACATGTACTACAGCATACAGAGTGAACAAGGTGTGTGTAGATTATTACTCAGTCTCATTACACTACTATTACTAAGAATTATTGTAGGTGTTGGATAAAGGATTAAGCAGTAATGTATTAGCAAGCATTAGCAATAAACATAGACTTTTCAACAATGACATTAACCAAAAAAAATAGTATAACAAAGTCATGTTTGAGCTAATAAGTTGTTGCTAAGATGTTTGAATTAACAACTAGGTAGCTAAAATAAGTTTTTCATGAGGATCTCCTGACAGTTGTGATTCCTTGAGTGGTGAGCAGACTTTTAAATCTACTGTAGTTATCTTTTGTTGATCTTATTGAGTCTTTATCAGTTAGTACATCATGCAACAAATTCTTTGATAGCTTAGCGCTAAGCCATCTTCCCTTGAGTTTTATCCTGTCAGTATCCAGATCGTATTTTCCAGAATCTCTCAATTGATACAATATTTTTACACCTAACGCTTGATTGTCTTTACTAGCTGTCATGTCGGATACTTTCTTTTTAAACTCTTCTAATTGTTGCATCATTCTCTCCGAATCTCTATTGCTATCATCGTCAATTGTGTTTCTATCAAACGATGATGGTGAGAGCTTTGGTGTTTTAGCAGAGCTCCAGCTCTTTGGTTGCTTGTACTCTCCCCTAATCTTTCCAACATCACTCCGATAGGTTTTTGTGCTTTGAACATTTTCATTTGTCTTTTTGCGCTCAAGCAACTCGTTTTTGATTCCCATTACTATTTCATTCGTTTCAACCAAAATATTTTGGATTTTCTCGATATCTCTCACCATTTTGTCTTTTGTCGGGTTGTCATACAATGATGACGCAAACTTGTCTTGGTCGGTTGATTTAGCCCCACTGATCTTTTCCATCAAACTATGATACTCCTCTTCTGGTATAGCAAAATAACGTTTATCATATTTTAAAGGCGGAAGATTCATTTTGTATTGATATTAAAACCTGTGCAATCAGGATGATTATAGGGTCTAAAAAAAGCTACCTCTCCCAATCTGCATTAAAATTTGTTGTTTGTCAGCAATCAGTGTTTGTACCTCCTTGAAGCGCTACTACCTAATAAACTGAGTTGTGTACTGATTAGTTATTTGTAGCTCTTTTTGAAGCCTCCTCTCTCCTCTACCAAATACTCCTCTCTCCTCTCTTGCAGTTATTTCCCAAATACTGTAAATTTTAACCATCTAGAGGACTAATTTGGTGATTTTCCAACATATTTTATAGCATTCAATATAGTTATTATGTCATAAATGTATATTATTCAATCTAGATATAAATATATCCATAAATATGTACATAATTATCCTTATATACATGGTTGTATAAAAAACTAAAAAATCTCTCTCTCCTCTCTTCTCTCTCCTCTGTACATAGCTATAAAATGTTAATATGGACATGAATTTGGACATGCGCATGTACATAAATATGAACATAGGTATGTACATAAATGGACATGAATATGGACATGTACATAAATGGACATGAATATGGACATGAATATGGACATGAATATGGACATGAATATGGACATGAATATGGACATGAATATGGACATGAATATGGACATGAATATGGACATGAATATGGACATGAATATGGACATGAATATGGACATGAATATGGACATGAATATGGACATGAATATGGACATGTACCTATTCATGTCCATTTATGCACATGTACATGAATATGGACATATGCGTATTTACTGACTCTACTCTCTCTATGTAGATATAAATATAGCCATAAATATGTACATAACTAACCATATATACATGAATGTATAGAAAACTAAAAAATCTCTCTCCTCTCTCTCTCTCCTCTCTCATCTCCCATCTCTCCTCTCTCCTCTCTCCTCTCCCCTCTCTCTCAAGATACCATATGAGTTCGAGTTATGTAAAAAAGTTATCAAAACTTGAATGCCATACATTCAAAATCTATATGCCATATAAGTTCAAATTAAGTAAAAAACTAATCAAAACTCAAATGCCACTTAAATGCCATTCAAATGCCACTCAAGTACCCCTCAAGTAAAATACAATATAAACTCGGCGAATTCATCCAACGCCGTAACCCATTGTCTCAACCCCAAGGTCTAATCCACAAAAAAACACTTGGTAGGGAGATCTGCTCATATATTACTACTTTTAAATATTGTTTTATTACTTTAAACACTTACTGAAAAGCAGAAAATAATACCCGAAATGCAAAACTGTGAAAGGAAATGCAGTTATCGCGATTAAAAAGTTGTTGCGACATGCATAGCTATGTTGGTAAATGATATTTAGTTAACAGATTATTTAGATAGTTTAAGAAAGCCTAGTACCAGGGCTAGTCTTTAATCATGCATTGTCTATCAAGCAAGCTTTTCCATCAGTACCTTTAGCCATATATTTATTAATTAAAACATAACTATTTTGGCTATTGACAATGGAAATAGGGACGGATAAAAGACTCCCAATTTCAAGCAGTTCCCACATGACTCATAAAAAGCGCTCAATGTATTAAGAACACAACAGATGAAATTTCAATTACATCAGTTTAAGTAGGCGTGCGTAGGCTGAACACTCACCCACCCAAAGATGACTCGAACAGTACCTACTCTATATCAAATGATAATGTGATAAATTAGGTTACACCCACCTTGAAACCTTTTGTGAATGCAACAAATGACTAATCACAGTCGCTGTCAACTCCTTCTGATGTGCCAGTTTAGTTTAAACTAGCTGTAAAAGAGAAATTGAGACATACAAATTTTTATGTAGTTGATCCAGTAGAGGCAAGCTCAGATAATGAACAGAACAAAAAGAAGGAAATGAGTGCAGTAAGTGAGGTGTGAGAAAATGATGGCTGAACAATCGCGAGTACCAGACAATCTGACTTATGTACAAATATAAACCATTTATATAACTATTTTTACATATTTTTATACCGGAGAAATCAAGAAGGCTTAAATCCAGATTCCATAGCATATACATTCTAGTATGTTTTATCTAGATGTCGTACATTTTTATTACATTTTTCTTCAGTTAGCTTATGGCGCTTTGTGCGACTTCTGTTTTCGTGACTTTGTTGTCTCACACATTTAAACAAAACCATCTTGATGGTAAAATTTTTTTTATCTTTCTAGATCAAATACTGCTTGATCATGAAAGTGCTATGTTTTAACATTTATTGTAGTTTTTTTTTTAAATTTTTATTAGCAAGACCAAGGATTCCTGCTTTTCTAGCAACTTTTGCCCTCACAAAGTTTTCAGCGGCCATACACACTAATGCTACAGTTTTGTTTTACGAAAAAGAGCATTCCTTTTGACAAGCGGGTTACAGTTTTGTTATTTTTGATCATATTGTTCTTTCTATTGATGAACATATTACTGGAAAATGCAACTGTAACAGTTATGGGAAAAAATATATCAAATGCAATATTGATAAAATGCTTAAGTAATTATTGATAAGGAAATTTCTGTGTCATTGCGTTCCATGTAACATCTAGTTGTTAGCAGCAACTGTTAAAACGTGATATTATATGATAGGCCCAACAAATTATTGATTTGAGCCTTTGGCCAAATATGACCTTTAAGTAATTCACTTGATGTTTCCGTCGCTAACACAGCTGCAGTTGTTTACTTTGATGGGTTTGTTGTTTGGAAGCTTCCTTTGATTACAACGCTATCTGTTCCAAGTGACTGTCAATCTGTCTTCAGTAAAAACACATTAAGTGCTGAGAGCAGCAGAAGCAAGGGCAGCATCTTGCTGTGACAGCATTTATTTGCTTTGTGTAAGCAAATGTGGTTTATCACAAAAATATTTCGGTCAAGTTGTTACAGTCTAGTGTGCTCATATCAGATGTAAATCAGTAATAATTCTGCAATGAAGTTCAGGTTCGTTCTGGTACACAAATGGAAAGGTAAATAGCAAAAAAATTATTCCATTATCAAAGATAATTGCATCTGACAGAAGGTCAAACCAGGCATGCATTAAGGCAGAAGTGGACCTTAATGTGGAACAATATCCACCTGGGAGGTATACTTTGAAAACATTTACTTAGTAAATTTGATACGCTTTTAAACGTTGGTTATCTTGTGCCAATAAAATGATATCAAATTGTCAACAAGCTAACAGAAATTAAATACCTGGCACCTGGAAGTTTTATATTCCATGAAGTAATAGGAAAAATACAAAGACGATAAAATTAATTCAAGGCTTAACAATGCCAACATTGACGGCCCTCGCTAGCAGATATTAATATGACACTCAGTGGAATATGGAGTGATCTTTAGTAAGTTATGGTAGTCGTAGAGGACATGCCCAATGTAAGAGGAGTATGCATAAATGCGCACTATCACTACTGGTGCATTATTGGAAAGTAACAAAACACGGAAAGTTTCTCAGTGCAGAATGTAATAATGTTGTTCTCTGTACAGCAATTCATAGCTATAACTTGAAAGGATCAGAGACCAACGATGAGCAAAGTCTGTACTAAGAAGCCAACTTCTACTTCTAACCTACCCAATGCGGTAGCACCTGTTATACTTTCTCCATGACATAGCATGCGAGTTCTCCTTCACATAGCATGGCGCGTTTACGCTGTATTAAAGGTTAATTCCCATTCAGACAAGGAGAGATAAAGAGATAATCATAACAAGTGGTGTAGGTTAAGACTTCATAACAACAAATATTGAACAAAATCAAGTAGTTTATCTACCCTAAGCGGAGACCACTTGATTTAACAAAGATAAATGGCCAAACTTAGACGCATGATTAAACAGCTTTTCAATTGCATTATTTAGGGAAACTTTGGGTTTTTCCATCAGTCATAGATCAAACAGCATCGCCGGGAACATTTTTGAATCAAAACAAGTGGCAACTTGTCT